>JAHVYB010000054.1:0-101646 GCA_020623695.1 Calonectria henricotiae | reverse complement strand
TACAAATACGGGTGCGCTGATGTGTGGCGATGTGGCCCGCATGCCACCACTTGCAAATGGTGGTGGGCGGTGGGGAGTCTGCGTTTTGTGATCTCAAGGGGACAGGAGAGGGACAAGGGTTGGTTGAGGGAAAGGGACGGGGGAAAGGGGGCTGGGGATAGACCAAAAGAGCCCAAAGAAAAAATTTATGCAAAGTGTGACTTTGATTTTGGCATTCCCCGTACCCCCCCCCCCCCCCCCCCCCAGTGTCAAATCAGATGCATCTGGCGTCCATGCCCAATGTCGAATGACGGCCATACCTACTCTGCTCTCGCTGTGCTCGGCTTATGCCTTTGGTTTCGGTAGGTGATAGAGGCCAGTAGCGGCGGTCGCACAGGCACTGTCATGTCATGGACGGCTCCCAAGCTGGCCCATACTGCTAATTGAAGAATCCAGGTGACAATCAATGTCAACTCTTCGGCCACCAAGCAGAGACACCGTTTGGTGGCGTCAACGCCATGCCAACACCAAGTCAACGTCTTTGCTCCGTTACGGTCAAGGGCTAAAGTATAGCCACAAAATCTTGAGAGATTAGGTGGAGGGGAAGCTGGAAGCCTGAGGTCAATACTTTGCTAACTATGACATCCCCCGAATGACACCTCACCAAAGCTACAGAGGCTCTCGCCAAACTTGGACGACCCTGCATTCACTGCAATCGAGACACACAGAAACTAGCGGTCGCAGCTCTGCTGGCAAAAGAAACGACATGAGCGGTTCCTAGTCACCGCGTAGTTCGTTGTCGAGCCGTATGCGGCGGAGCGGAGCAAAAGTAGCAGAAAGAACGACCTGTCAAATTATGTGCGTTTTTCTCCCCAACCGTCGTGTCCATTGACGGGATTATTGCCCATCGTAACCAGCCACCCTTGTCCTCCCAGCCCGATCGAAGTGCTGCTCAAGCCATGCCCTCGCCCTGCCTTCGGCCGTGTCCTCCTCGCCTATAACGCGCCGATTCCATGCCGCTAACCGAGTGTGGAAAGGCTTGGAAGATTGCTGGAGGAAAGGCAGGGAGAGGACAAAATCCATCAGCCCTGAGACCCCACCGCGGCTGATCTGAGCCTGGTAGTCCACGATGCGTGCCCCTCCCCACAAAGCTATTGTGAGCGTTACAGCTTACACTGGTGGCGGCTGTCAAGACCTTCGTCTTAGCTGGATAGGGTTCCGCCTGCCGCGTCCGCGGCCCCCAGTTTAATGCCCGTTGACTATTGCCTACTTACTTCCTTCCGCCATCGCCCGCTCTGCCTGTCTTGTTTGCTGCCCTTGGTTGTATCGCAGAGCCTTCGTTAACACCTTTCTGGGGGAGTGAATCCTAAATAATCCGGCAGCACTGTCAGCGTGCGGGTTGAATCGAACAAATAGGATGTAACTGGTGTGAACCGGGGATGAGGAAACAAACAGGATTTCTCCAGGCCATCGTCATTGGACATCACCACCACCTTACCGCTGCCACCGCGTCAACCATAACCATGATTCCCACTGTCCATTGTTTCCTGGGCTCAATTCACGTTTGGGGCGCTCCGGCACAGTGGCACACCCCGGCTCAGACCCTTGTCCCCATCGCAGCCATCTTGGGCCAATCGAACAGATCTAGCAAGGGTGCCAGCAGCCAGGGCCCGCCCTGGAGAGTGCGATCTAGTCTAATGTGCGTCAGGGCACGCACGCACGCTGAATCAATCGTCCCAACCCGTGTGTCGCCTACAACTACCTAGGTAACTAACATTCGCACACAGAACTACGTACACCCAACTACGTACACCCACTGTGCACAGCACAGCTGGCGACATTTCTGCTTCAGCCGCTAACCTTTCCAACTGGGGCCTTTGACCAGTAAGCTACTATCGATCTGACGAGCTCCATGCAACTGTCTCTTCAATCAATCATCTCGGCACCTATGCCCGCGCCTCTAGGCCCTGGTCATTATCGGATGGATCTTTTCGTTCGCTATCATCCCCTTGCTTGCTTTCTTGCTTTCTTGCTTGCTTGATGGCGGAGCGGGCCCCGCTATTGAACGGGAGCTTTTCCCACAGTTTAGCTAGGGCCAGCTGCTGGGGAGCCCCAAACACGCCTTCTGGCATTGAGACGTCGGTACGGGGCATCCGTTACCCCAGCTCGTCGGCCATGTTGCTGCCATTTTGCGCATGTTCCTCTAAAGCGGGTTCGAGGCTGGCCACCTCTGCCAGCGAAACCTGCCTCTCGCTGTCTTAGGTCTATCATATTCGCCCAACTTTTTGGTGGGCTCCACAGCGGACGATGACTGGCCTATGCAGCCAAGTGCGGGCATCACAAAGCAAAGCCGATCTTTGAGGGACGGGAGTGCATCTACAGTGCTGACAGAAGAACCCTGACAGGGCCTCTCTCACAAAGGCATGGAGCATCAACACTGTACCTAGTTGTCTCGTGGCAACAGGTATAACCCCATACCCAAATCTGCAGGCGAGGTCCACCTTGGTTTGGTGCATGTGTGAGGGGGATGGCCCCGAAGAAGCGCTCTGCCAATCCGCATCTTGCATGTGTGTTGGTAGCGTCTCTGTCGTATTCAACAAGGGTGACACACGGACCTTTCAAGACAATCATCGGTACCATTCTCTTCCCGGGGGCGCTTTATCAATGTTGACTCAGGTACCAAGCAGAGCAGAAGCAATGATTGCATTAGCCGAATGTGGTCAGACAGCTCTAACTTGGAGGGGGTCTCCAAAGGTGACGGACCCGAGGGTACAAGAGAGCGGCATCCCCTCATGTCTCGATGCCATATTCAGCATGGTCCTGGTGTCTGCAGCATTTTACCCTTAAACTCCCTTGTTATCCAAGACTTCCAGTTCCCCCTGCGTACACTCGACGGTGGTGTCTCGATACACTTCTGCCCCCAAAGGACTTGTGCTTTCTACCTCGAAAGGAACTCGACCTGCAGTTTCGCTGTCTAGTAACCCTTCAAGAGGGGACTCCCATCCTCCTGGAACAGTCTTCGGGAACCCTCCTATCAGTCTCGCCTGGATTTCGACTAGTCTCTGTTACAATGGGCCTCCAACCTTTACTTGAGGCTGTGGCAGCCGTTTCAGCTCTACAGACCAATATGAAGGTAGGCTTGCCTCAACCTCAACCTCAACCACAAACTCCGCCCGGCTCGACATCTGGAAGCCCCAGGATCAAGTTTGAAGGCAAGTATCTATTTGGCCTCCAATTTGACGGGCTTAAACGTGGCTAATTCGGGTAACAGGCCCTTACCTAAACCCACCACACACAAGTACATCTCTTCCAGGGTTATTACACCTTCATTCACCCCGCAACAACCCCCAGTTCAAGCTTCCCAGCTTAGGAGAGTTCGACCAAGGCGTGGAAGCCTTGGTCAGAACTCATGGCCCTGTGAACTCCTGGACTCCTCCGTCGCCTCTCCCCAACTTGGCAAGGAACTCCCCGTTCCAACATTCTATACCTGCCTCCAAACAATGGGCTCGCACCTTCGAGGACCCTACCGCTGAACTCTTCTCTCCCAGAAGAGGAACAATCACTAGTTTGAGCCAGTACGCTATTGCTGGTAATCAGGTCCGCCAACTACCCCCAAGCTATGCCAGCCCTGACACATACTCCTCCGGATTCAGCCTGGGAAGTCCCTCTCTCCAGGGCTGGGACAGCCAGGGTATGGATTGTTATCCCAGTCCACCCCCCGAGGGCGAGAACAGACACATCAACCAGAAGTACACGACCGAAGAGGGTGATTTTATCATCTACGCATGGCATGATAAGAAGATGAAGTGGCAGCGAATTAAGCAAGAATTTGCCGCACGTTTCGGGCGCACTCCCGAGCGAACAGTTCAGGGACTCCAGGCTTGGTACTACCGAATGAACCAACGAATCCCTGTCTGGGACGATGACGGCTGGCTCATCTTTGAGAATGACGAAGAGATTGAGCCCAAACAAATCGGAATTAAATGCCGTGAGCGTGACACCCAAGATAAGCCAATGGAGCCACTGGGCCTCGCTCAGCGCTACCCTGAGCGTGCGGTCAACTATGCCTGGGTCGATCCGGAGCTGAAAATGAAAGCCCGTGACTGGGGTAAGACTTGTCTCTTAAAATTCTGTCATAAATGAACAGTTGTTCTAACGTGAAGAAAAAAACAGCATCCAAACGGGCAATGCAATATCGCGACCGACGAGAACGCAGACGCAGAAAAGAACAACGACGAATTAAACTATGATTTATTTGTTCTTTTTAAAACCCACCAAATAATAACCAAAGAAGAGCGCCTCACGAGAGAGAGAGGCATTTTGGCCCTTACCGTGACACAATGGCGCTGAATTTCCTCCATGACCAATCGGCGAAAAATGATTGATGCGACGGGATGATTTGAACATTAATGTATTCATGTACTTATTTCCTTTGAGGTGTAACATCTGATTCCTTTGTATTCATTACGACCAATATCATATATGACCTGGGCGAAGGGCCGGAGAGGGGACACTGGGGAAGAATATTATTCCCTAATGTCCCATCATTGTTGTACTACTAAACGATTGGTATATAAAAAAGAAAATGAGGAGGAGGGGAGGGCAACAGCACACTATCATCATAGCTGACTGGCGTTCGTCGGGGTATATAGTGAGCATGTAAAAATTCCATTGGGGGGGGGGGGGTATTTTGCGCCTATATCGACTTATCTATTTCATCTGGCTTACCATGTTTCCACGAGGGCGAGTTTTCCGCAAATTTTGATAAGTGATGCATTCTCTTTTCCCCTCGCTAGCACGATGAATTCCCCTCGCGTGAGCGCCTTCGCACATGGCTGAATAGGCGCCTTGTTTGTCGAGGGAGAGGATCTATCCACCTTCTTTGTTCTTGGTGTCGTCAGGTGGAGGGTCGGACAGGGGGCCGGGATCACAACGACAATAGGGGGGGGGGGGGGTAAAAAAAAACAAAGAGGAAGAAGCCACATTCATTCCGCGTGTCATCACACTCGTCAATACCACCCTCCTGCAGCCTTGCTGCGTGCAAGGATGGCGCTGGCAAAGAGAGATGGAAACCCTACGGCAGCAAATATTTCTGCAACAATGGCCCGAGGAAATGGACGGTCAAGCCCAACGGTCGCCCATGTTCTGCATGACCAGGTGTTCAACGAGTGGTGATGGCGTCATGGTACAGGGAGTGCGGGTGGACGAGCTTTGGCGGTGAGGCTGTTGATGGCATGTACATACGAGAGGCGGGGTGGGAGTGAGCCGCAGATGGATGCAATTCGACTTCTGCATTTCGCATCATGCATCATTGTTTAGGTTTCGGGGGGTCGCCAGTCCGACCGAGCAGCTGAGAGCGCGCCACATTATCTCTCCCATGGGCCATGGCATCTAATTGAACCCAACTGATCGCACTGTGCTATTGTCATGCTACTGAAATGCGCGGCTTCGTTTCATGTACGCCTTGATGCGGGCCATGGTTGCATCGTCGTCCTCCCCCTCAATCACCATCTCGTCCTCACTTTCATCGTAGTTTCCGTTATCAAACTCTTCGTTGTCGGAGGCGTTCCCATTCCGGTATGCGTAGGCGTACCGATCAAACTCGTCGTCTGACGCAACCTCGTCCTCGGGGTAGTCAGCCGTGTAGTAGTTTTCGGCTGATGAGCATCCTGTGTTAGTTTACATCCTTTGGCAAAAAGGTCTACGCACTGCTCCGCCAGATAAAAGGGTAGCTACATACCGTTTTCGTCTTCGCCATCATCGTCCAAGTCTTCATCTTCATCGCGATCCGGGCCAAAGAACAAGGTATTGTCCCCTTCGCCATCCAGGACCAACAGACCTACATCGGTAGGGGCGACGTCCACAGCCATAGCGTGTGCCGGAATACGTACGTATTCTTCAATGACCCAATCATCGTCATCATCCATGTCGCTCGCATCGCTCATGCTCGTGTCCATCATTTCGGCAGGTTCTGGGGCACTGGGAACTGCACTTTGATGAATATCTGGATGACGTTCTTGGTACCGCTTTGCCGGAGCCTTGGGCTTGAACCTGGCTTTCTGGGCCTTATGTCTCTCCTGCTCCATATCGTGGAGGTTGGCCCCAATCTCCTTCATCACCCAGTCATTCATATCGGCTGCAACCTTGGACATATCTTGGTTGTGTGGGCTCATGGCCGAAGTTGGCAGCGGCGTGCGACGGCTCGGATCTTGAGGAGAGTGTGACCTGCTTTTCACACCTGGCTTCTTGAGACGGCGTTCAACTGGGGGGTCTAACCCCATGCTGTTGGATTGGCCAGGTTGTTCCATAGAATCCGTGGGTAACGCTTGAGATGGCGTGGGTTGCGAAACGCGTTTCGTCGGCTTGACTTTACTGAGTTCAACGAAGACAGCTGGGCCGTACCGTGCCTTTTTGGACTCTCCAGAGCCTGGTACTTCCTTTGGCATCATCATCTTTCGTGAAATATGGAATCGGCGCGGCTCTGCTAGTTTGTTGGCATCGGATTGTGCGGGCGCCCGTGTGCCGGTGGCGTTGCCTCCTGGCTGCATGTCCTGTTCCGCATCGTGTTTGGGGGGGTTGGAATCGTCGTCTGGCGTTGAGATATGGATGATGGGTTTGGCATCTCGGGATAGCCTCTTTGAAACGTCTTCTGGGGACTGGGGCCCAGCATGTCTGCGCTGGTAGACCCAATTACTTCCGGTCCGGTGTCGCTTTATGCCATCGTCAAACTCTGCTCTGCGTCAGATGCCATGTTTGCTAGGCGATAGTGCCGTGGGGCCACGTACGGAGAAAGGTCACGGGCGATTCATCGACCCGCTTGCGCTTGACACGAATAAGTGAGGGCGGGATAGACATGGTTGGAGAATCGTAGGGGGTGACGCTGGTGTATTTCGTGGATGTCCAAGCGATAGCAGCCTGGGCAGTGTTGGGCTGCAAATTCGTTGCAGGAAGAAGTCGGGTTCTTGGGCGAGGTCTATCGTCGCAAGTGTATACGCTCGAATATGGATCTGAATCCCGACAACCAAGACCCAAGGTGGAAAGGAATGTGGTTGATGGCGAAAATGAATTCTACAAGTTTTGCGGCGCTGCCAAGCTGGAACAAGTGGGGGGTGGGGGCCCCTGACTCTAATTAATTAGCGGGCCGGCAGTGGGGCAATCTCGATTTCACGGCGATTACATGTTAAACGATGGCGAACCTATGGATGCAATTCAAGACTACCTAATGCCAATGTGTATGCTTGCTCATAGTTAGAATGTGGGAGTATGGTTCTGGTGGACTCGCTTGCCCTTGCGTGAATGAGCAATAGTGTTGTCTGTCAGTAGTCCTGACAAGACGCATTTTCACCCTGGCTGCCTTTCATAGTATGTGGCCCGTGTCCTGTTAAATGGTTGGGAGGCAGCGTGATTGCGAATGACTGCAGGTTCATTCGCACATGACTTTAGCGAGAGCTAGGTAACGGCCATATACTACTATTTTGTAGTGCTCGTTGCTGTTAGTTGAAACCTCGAATAGCATTGGCAAGACTTACGTAATCATGCTTCCGATGCCGTCTGATCCTAGCCTCGCTGTCCCGTGCCTTATAATATGACTGCTATGCTCAACCAGAGAGCTGTCGCCTTAGAATGGCATGTCCCTTATCACAGGTAATGATTCCTTGGGCGATCTAACTCCGCAGTACAAGTGTAATATTAGTACATTAGCGATAGGTGGCAATGAAAACCAGGTAGCATTCGATATAATGCGGGGGGGTATGACATAGAACGGATATTAATAATCGGTTGCGCCGCTGAAGCGATCCTCATCCTGGTTGTGTACGCCCGGAATGTATGCTACTAACACTGGTCAAAATATTGCCTTCCGTTACCAAGTATAATACTCTATGTGTCTTGCAACCCACTAAATCAACTAATTATGATGATGAAAGATTTTGTGGTACTTACCCAGCTGGTTATACTGTATTATGTCTCATATAGGCACTGGCATAGACAAGATGACGGGATGACATAGTAAAAGGGGTAACAAGGTATGATCCCACTTGTCTTGATTTTATTTATTGGTTTTCTGTCACCAGTAGGCGGTTATTTAGTAGTCCAAGATAATTCTCAGATCAAGCAAATAAGGGATGCAATCCCACCTACACCTTCAAGACAGCAACCACTAGGATAGTGTGATGCGGTTTGTTTTTATAAAGGAAAAGTCAAATTGTTTATAAAGAATAGCAATGAAGCTAAAATTATCAATGTGTTTCTAAGTCACTGTCAGTAAATGGCGCGATTCAACACCTAGATCTCCAAGCCATTTGTAGAATAATTCATAGTGTGTGGATCCGGCAATCGTAGCCTTTGGCTCATTATCGGACCACTGGTGTGAGATAAATGTGTAATGCGTCTAAATTAGCATTGCATCTATTCTAGAGAATAATTAATATGTCAGTCAATTATGGAAAAGCAAACCCCCAGTGCAAATGTATGCTCATAATGATTTAGTAGGCGGGTCCCCGTACTATCTTCAGAGTCAGCTATCCTTAAGTAAGTGATTGTAAAGAGCTGCCATTGAAGCTCCAAGAGTGGGGCCGTAAGGCTGATTGGTTTTTGTTTTTGTTTTTATTGGTTCAACTTGACTGAGAGACGATGTCGATGATGCGGATGCTGCGTTTTCTAAAGGTATGGTGCACCGCCGCTTGCATTGTCTCAAAACTTAGCTCCTCGGCGATCTGTGATGGGAAAGTATTGTACGTTGCACAGATAGAAGTGAATAAGAAGCATCGTAGAAGCGCCTTGGTGAAAGCTTCTTCTAGGTCGCTTCGGTAACTGGAAGTATCGGGGTCGAGAATAAGGACAAGGTCAGGAATGCCGTTGTGTTCCTCGTTCCCTCTTTCGACTGATGGCCGAGGTGCGGATCAGTGTTCATCGAACGCGGCGCGCGGGGAGTGTGGCGCACCTGCTTCTCGTCCTAGCTTCCCCAGACGAGTTTGGCGCCATTGACGCCGCATTAGTTGACTAGTGCAATGAGTGGGCGCTTCGTAGCGCATACAACCGTCATCTCCCCAAAATCCCAGCTGTCAGACAAGAACGGAGATTTTTCCTCCTTATCTTTGTTTCCTTTCTTTTGCGATTCAACTTGGGCCGAGAGCTGGACCTGGGGGAGCTGGGTCTCGTATCCGGAGGGCCGGGGCTGGGGTGATGTAGCAGCCGCTCTGAGGTGGTGGCGGAAAAGCAACCCCGCTGCACCCATCATCTGTAGCATCATTCATCGCCATGCTTGTCCTTGTCGCTGCGTTTCTTTTGTCGCAACTGGAGCCGAGTCTGTGTCGACCGTTTAGATTTCACCTTTGACGCCACTTCTCCGCATCTCGCCCCCTCCCATCCCGACTTGGCTGCTTACTTTAGCATGGTCTCTTGCTGGTTACGTCGTCGAGCCCGAGTACAGCCCGAGTACAGCCCGAGTAGTTACCTCCCCAACCCTTTCACATCCGGAACAATGCGACGTTCCCACACTCGTTTCCCCTTTTGCCAGTGAGGTTCAATGCTTTTGGGGCTTCCGGGGCTGGGATACCTGACCCCAGTGCTGCTCCGTCTCATCCCATCCATCCCATCAGCCCGTCCCATCCGTCCCATGCTGCGTTTTGCTGGCTTGACAGTTCACGTGCTCGGCATTCCCCGACCAATGTTTTGGTAGACAAGGTTCTGGGTGTTGCTGCGACCTACTTGATTCGAACTTGCCATCTCGCCTCCCCAATACCCCTTTGATCCTGATTGTTGGCATATCCTCATTCCGCCTCAACACCCAACATTACATCACCACTGTGTTTATCATCTTTATCACCTTCCTCGTCACCACTCACCCCCCAGGATTAATTTACCTGTACTTCCTCATCGAATGTCTTGTCCGTAATGCTGTAGTAATATCTCGGCTACAACTTGCCCAAGGAGGTACCCTTGTCCCTCGTCCGATTCCCGCAGCTTCCTACGCCGATGAAACAATGCTGATGAAATGGTCTTTTAGCAATCGCGCCCAGAACCCGAAATTCATTGTGCTCGATTCGATTCTATTGTCACCACCCAACAATATCACTTCTTTTAAGAAGTAACCTGCCAGCTAGAGTGTACTAACGACGACTCCCAAAATGGCGTCTTCCAAAATACCTTTCAACATCACCTACAAGAAGCCGGGGACTGTGCCTCCACTCTTCCTGGCCGGCTCGTTTTCCGATCCGCAGTGGCAGCCAAAGGAGATGGATTGCTCTATGCATAACGACGGAGAGCGTATATTCCATTCCGAAATCATGGTAGAGCCTGGAAAGGACTACCAATTCAAGCTCCGAATAGGCCAGGGCGACTGGTGGGTTTTGTCTGAGGACTACCCAGTTGGTAGGTTCATCCTTGACTGAACTCTCATCAGTGTATTCATCTCACCACATTGATAGCAACGGACGATTCTGGTAACAACAATAACGTATTGAATGTGACGAATCCTCGCGGAGATAAACCTGATAATCATGATACAAATGATGATCTTGTTGCCAAGGCCGACGCTGAGAAGCCCATTCTTGCTGCTAGCATAAACATTCCTCCAACAGACAATACCAAAGACAAGGGGGACGAACTAAAAACACCTTTGTTCGCCCATGAGTGTTTGGGAGCATACGAAGTTGCAGAGGATGAGTCTGAAGAGGAGGCTTGCCCGAGCATCCCCGTCAAGCATGGTGTCAAGCTGAGGACAGATAATACTGCCGTGGATAGCATCGACCTCAACGATCCTACGCTTGAAAAGTTCCCCTCTGATCGAAATTCTATTCTGGATGCCTTGCGGACCATCCAAACCCACCTTAATGAGGATCACACCCATCTTGACGAGAAACAAGCATCCCCTCGAGTAGCTTCTTCGGGTCGATCAGGTATCGATACAGCAGAGGACTCGTCTCACTTGAAACCATCGCTAAGCCCTGGCAGCATGAGAAAACTCTCATACAGCGGATTCGGAAGAAGTAGGTCGGCGGTATCTCTTGGTTCTATTGCGGAAGAGCCTAAACTAGACGAGCTCGGCCCAGAGCAGGCAAGCGCCGGAGAAATGAGTCCAGACATCAAAGAGCCAGAGACTCCTCCGGTGATAACAATGCCAAATCCAAATACTCTGTCAGCGTTTGAGGAGCCACGATCCCCCCCTAGTGAGGAGGACGAGGCGGTTGTGATGAAGAATCCAGAATTCATATCCAGGGAGAAATCTGGTATTGTAGCACCAACACATCCCGATATCAATACTACGGCCTTGCGCAAACAAGCTAGAGGGGATGGACCGGCCATCAAAGTTGGATCTACTGGGGTTGAGGAGGATTCACATTTCGAGCTCGACAAACCTAAAAATCATCCAAGAGCATCCAGATTTACCGAATTGTACGATGACAAGCTCGATGACAGCTCCAATAGCATTCCCGAAGAATCTACCCGTCCAAGGGTTTCGATGGTAAAGTCCCACGTAGACGTGATCCATGGACAAGATACTACTCACAAGTGGCTTCATGGATTGCTGAGCAACAAATTGCCCATGTATGATACCTAGTATTTTTCAACGGTCGCAAGTGGACGAGCTGACAATGATTACAGACTACTAACCACTGGAGCTCTGGCTATCGCTGTGGGTATTAGTTTGATGAGCAACAAACCCGACAACTAGAAATGAACGCCTGAGCATCATGGCGTCTGAGATTGTACGAGTTTTGTCCAGAACATAGGAAGAGTCTGAAGGCTGAAATCGCAAGGTCTAGCTTGAAATAATCTACGGAAAGGAGCCTAGTAAATATGAAAGCACATTGTCTGTATTTGTAAAATTTGGAATGCTATCTGGTTTCTCTTGTTGATCATAACTTCGTAAGAGAGTCTAGTTAGAAAGTGATGTAACTTGTGTCCACTCCTCTGGAGTGCTACTTACAGTGGTCGGTGCCCCACGTGCCGCCGCCACCCGGCCCAATAGCTCCCGCAGCAGCCAGAATCTAGGAGGAAAAAAAAAGATGGTTTAGAAGGCGAAACTTTTCAAGATCCGAATTGGCACGCGACATCGGCCATATCCCATCTACAGAATGCATCGCACAGTTGCCAATTCGATATGCTCACTCTGCGCCTCGTCGAGCCGTCCTCTCGCTGCGACGAGGCCAGTGCTGCAGTCTTCCCTCGCCCAACGCTTCGCCTCACATCAAATCAAGCCTCGTCCGTCGCGCATGGTTCTTGCTGATCGAGTCGGCCAAACCCCTCCATCCCGCGATGATCGAAGAAGACGCCGAGAAACTGCCCCCGGCCCATTTGGCGGCATGAACCGGACGGTTGCCAACATCGACCCATCTCGACGAGCAGCACGCAACCGCGCGCTAACTACCAAAGACTCCAGAGGAAAGGGAAAAGATGGCAAGCGAAGCTCCAAGAACAATGACTCCGATGACAGAAAAGCACTGAAGATGCAGCGTGCCTTGACAACAATTTCATACGGAAAGCGTGCGTCTGTCAAAGATCGCATGGCAGAGTACGAATCCTTCGACAACTTCGATCTTGTCCCGTCTCTTCAGGTCGCCCTTTCCGACGAGCTATTCAAAGGCATGGTTGACATTAAACCCACACCTGTGCAAAGACTAGCAATTCCTGCGCTCCTTGGCCAGACTGCGGCATCGGATACAAAAAAGACAGCAGATGGAAAGCAGTCGTTCTTGCTTGCAGCCGAGACAGGTTCTGGAAAGACCCTGGCGTATCTTTTGCCAGCGATTGACGCTCTCAAGATTGCTGAAGCCGAGGACCCAGAGATCAAAGCTTACAAGGAGCGATGGCTCGCCGATAAAGAGCGACAGGAGTCAGGAACTGTCAAGGGCAAGCCATTCGATGAGCCTCACCCCACCATGGCCCGTCCCAAAGTCATCGTTCTGGTCCCAACGGCCGAACTTGCACACCAGGTCGTAAAGGTTTCCAAATCCATCTCTCATGTTGCAAAATTCAAGACAGAAATGCTTTCGTCTGATCTGAAGCCGCAGCAGATCCAGCGCAACTTGTACGGACCCAGAGGCGTAGACGTCATTGTGTCAACCCCTCACCTGCTTGCTTCCATTGCAGACTCAGACCCAAATATTCTGTCTCGTATCACCCACCTTATCGTGGATGAGGCAGACTCTCTGTTTGACCGAAGCTTTGCTCCTGTCACCACCACCATCATCGAACGGGCCATGCCATCCATGAAACAGTTCATCTGCTGCTCAGCGACTATTCCGAGGAAGCTCAACAACTACCTAGCCACCAACTACCCCAAAATGGTTCGAATCACAACGCCCAATCTCCATGCCATCCCTCGTCGTGTTCAACTCGGCGTCATTGACGTTTCCAAGGACCCTTATCGGAACAACAAGGACTTGGCGTGCGCTGATGCCATCTACGGTATCGGCCGTGAAGCATCAAAGCACGAAGGTCTCGTCAAGGATGAAGTCGACGTTCGCCGCATCATGGTATTCGTGAATGAGCGCGAGAAGACCGAAGAGCTAGCCGAGTACCTTCGTTCAAAGGGCATCAATGCCGATGCACTACACAGAGACACCCCCGAGAAGCGCCACGGTGAGATTTTGGACACCTTTACGACTGCAGAGCCTCTAAGGATCCCAACTCCCCAAGTCCCCTCAGGCCGTCGAACGCTACCCAATGTCAGAGTCCTTGTTGTGACGGATCTGGCCTCCCGAGGTATTGACACCCTGGCTGTTCGCCATGTCGTTCTCTACGATGTGCCTCATACAACAATTGACTTTATCCACCGACTGGGTCGTGCCGGACGGATGGGACGACGAGGCCGTGGTATTGTTCTGGTTGGCAACGATGATCGTAAGGACGTCGTGGCCGAAGTCAAGACGAGCATGTTCATGGGACAGGCCCTAATCTAATGAAGGAAATGTAAAAATACCTGAATTCAGCATGTACGATGAGCGATAGACAAAATCACTACGGCGCAGGCAAAAGGGCATCCCGGAGGATGAGGCGTGTAATAATATGACCAAATAGCAAGGGAGGGGCCCAGTGTAAACGTATTAGATGGTTTATTTTATGAATGATCTCCACCTGTAAAATAGAACCAAAAATTGACTCGACATGACTAAATCAACAGCCCCAGGTCTACAGCTCCAGGCATGTGAATGTATCCCGATCCGGCCAATTTTGAAATTTCGGGTGCGGTGGCCCAAGCGCCCGGTGTTTTCAGTGGGCCATCCACGATCGTGGCCGTGGGTAGTGTGTACGTAGTTTAGCTTTACCACGGTCGCGACGCGCTTGGGCGTGTTTCTCTCCCACAATATCATCCCAGCTTTGCGCCCACCCAACTTCATATTCTCCAACAATCCTCTCTGGGCTTCCATACCCGGTCGGATTCTTCGCGAGACATTCCAGAATAATACACACATATTTCTGATATCCAGCTTTCGCATTGCATCAACCCCGCAATGCCTCGACCGAAGCGACGCGCCCCGGTCCGGACAATCAAAGCCAAGGCACGATCTCCTGGCCCCGACATCGAAGCCAGCGACAGTGATGCCCCGAGGCCAGCTGCCTCCCCAGAAAGGGGTCGAAGGCGCGCGACGCGCGCGACGGGATCTCGGCCGGCTGATAGCAATGAGGAGGCAATTCAATCAAAGCAACGTGACGATATTCACGACGACCCCGCCATGGGCAATAAAGTCCTGGATGATGCAGAATCAGGAAGCTCCGTCGAAATTGGAAGGCGTGCCATGGCGACACCCGCTCACAGACGAGACACAACCGGATTGGACCTGGCCGATGACGACGTATTTGGTGATCTTGACGACAGCTTTGAGGACGGCGAGGTACCGCGCGGCATGCAATCGACAGATACCTCATCTCTTAACCTGAGCACCTTCAAGCGACGTTCACGTCAGTCCAGCATCATTGGCCGAAATGACCCTCCAATCAGACCTAGCAGCCGTGGTGGCAACACGCCTAGCATTAGCTCGACCCTGCACTTTGGTACCTTCAGGCGACGGGCGAGAGAGCCCAGCATCTTGGGCACGGCACGAAAACCACTCCGAGATGAAACCGGCACTGACCAGGAAGATAATTCCGAAAGCGAGGAGGAGGAGGAGTTTCTGCCCGAGGCTGAGTCAACGCCCCTGAACAATAGACGATGCACGCAACCTGCTCCAGAAATAGACAACGAGCGTGTCAGTTCACCTGCGGTTGAAGACAGCACGAGGTCAACAAGATCTAGGAAGCGCAAGAGTGAAGACGCCCAACTAAGCAGTGAGAGGCCAGAAAAGGTTTCGCGAATTGAAGCGGACAAGGAAGAGCATGAGCAGGAAACCAACAGAGCAGAGGAGCCAGAAGAGGCCGCAGATGACAGTGATACATCCTCACTCTCATCCATTTCGTCACCACTGGGTCCCCCACCGGCCCTGCCCGACAGGCCCGTCACTCCAGTGTACGATGATGATATCATGGCGCCTCCCGCCAGCAGCGATTCGGAGGATAATGGTGATGTTTGGCCAGACATTCATACATTGGCTAAGCGACGACGCCGGCCTTCCTTTACCACGCCGATCCGGGGAGGTGACAACATGTCTGACATGTCTTCCCCGCCCTCCCTAACACACTCGCCCAATTACGCCCAATCTAAAGCTCCTGCCACGCGGGGTCGTGCGGCAACCCGGCGACAGCCGTCACCCGAAATCACCACCGCCGATCTCACGAGCATGCTGCCAAAGCGCCGGTACAGGAAGCAGAGGGATGATTCATTTGGAGAAAGCGAGGGGGGGTACGACACGACGGAAATGCCTGATGGCGAAGATGAGCTGTCCTATGTAGACAATACGACTGTGCGCAGAAGACAGGGCAGCCGCGCGCCATCTGCTCGTCCGGCCTCGCGAGGTGGACGCACAGCTCACTCGGCCCTGAAACCAAGACAAACGCCCGCGTCTACCAGGCCGGACGGACAGAATAACCGCACATACTCGCGGCGGTCATCTGACAAGGAGAATGAAAACGAGAACGAAAATGAGGATACAAATGACCAAAGCAGATTTGAGCCCCTTCCAGACGATACGTTCGATAATGGCACTCAACAAAGTAGCGAAACCACATCTGCGGATGAGTTAAATCTGGCTACAAGGAAGTTCAAGGAGGTGGACAGGTGGGAACTCGAGTATGAGGAAGTCACACAAAGCTCGTCACCATCGGGTGCACGATGAGCCCGGGTGTTCCAGGCTTCGGGGGGTTGACAAGACAGGGAGTTCCATGGCGTTGGTTGGCGTGGCACAGACAGTGCATCGGAGTTACTGGGGCTCATGAGCTTTTGAATGATGTTGTTTTTGTTGTACTTGAATGCGTCAGGTGCGTTTGTGGCACCCAGGGAAAATGGAGTCATTTCGATGAGTTTCGATATCCAATTAAGCAGACCTATTTTATGAGGCCCTATCTATTGGACGCTCCGTCGTGCCATGAGAGAATTCAGTAAATATTCCGGAACGCCATTGTCAATTGCAAATGCCCAATGCCTAAGGGAGTCATCTCCTCCTCATGCTCCCAAGTTGACTGCCTCTCTCAGTTGTTCCACAAAGGGCAAAAGAGGAGCCAACACATTAGGGTCCCGTAGTGCAATGGTGATATCGTCGGGGAGTCGCCCAGACATGAAGAGTTTCTGGACGAGCAAATGTCAGCTGAGTAAATGTTCATTCCCAACAAGGTGGCACATACCCTTTTGACATTCTCAAAACTGTCCTCCTGAGCCGTATATTCGCGGATCACCTCGTCGGTCTCAAAATCGACGTACACCCGAGTATCCCGTATCCGAACAATGACATTATCAAGGCGCATAAACAGTCTGCAAAGCAACAGCATGCGCTGCTCGTGCACGCGAACCTTTGCACTGAAAATAGATATGCCATTGTCGTCCAGTTCACTCTCATACAGCATCACCTCGTCAAAGAACAGGATGGGGTCACGGCGCTTCAGCAACTCGATGGGGATGGGTTTCTCCGAAGGCTGGAACTGTTTGTCGGCGGCGGGGTCGACGGTGCCGGCGTAGGCGGTGGAGTAACTCCAGTCGTAGGGTTTGACGACCTCCTTGATTCCCTGGGTGGTATTCTCGCGGGTGCTCTCCCAGTCGCGGGCATAGGCGACCTTGAGCATGTGCTTGTCCGTCTTGTCGACGGCGTCGAGGGCCTCTGGCGTAGTGAAGACGAGGGACCAGCCCGAGGGCACGTGTGCGATGGAGACGAGGTTATCCCCAAAGATCATTTCGGGCATGGGGATACCGATGCGCTCGGTGAGGTCGTCGATGATGCCCGCCTTTGAGATGGGCAGCTTGCGAGTCGAGATGCGGAAGCGGCCTTGCGCATGTGAGGTGGTGCCCGCCGCGAGGGTCTGCGGCGTAGGGAAAGGCTTGTTGGCAGAGCTTATATGGTTCATGGTGGGCGATTTCACCGGAATAAGCTCGAGAGGGGGGAGGGGGAGGTGACACAGGGAGGTCTGGGACAGAACTCGGAACGGCAACGGGAGATGTAAGATATAAGTTTCGCTAGAAGGTGAAGCTCTAGTGGGGTATTGTTGTTTGGCGGGGGATCTCCGAAACGGCCAAGAAACTCCAACCCGCCAAGTTGAGCAGTGGTGCAGCGCAGACCCGAGGAAGGTCACGATCAGGAAATAGAGGGTAAAAGACTTCATTATTCAAAAGCTATAGATGTATTTGACTCTTGGTATTTTGGGGGTTTTAGGCTAGCTTTTCGATATCATTTTATTCTTGACATCATATTAGTAAATTCTTTCAATTGTTAGTTGTTCCTGTTTGCCCCGTTTTGACCACTGCCCCGCCATACGCCAATATCTCGCAGCAGGTGGTCTCTAGGAAAACTATGGCCGCACAGGTTTCCACACAGGTTTCCGCACAGGTGTAAGACAACTCAGCGCCCATAAATCACCTTTAGAGATACAGGTACTTGTATGGCCCAATGGCTATACAGAGAGGGAACGTAGTTAAGCTCGACTAAGACCTTTCGGGTTTTGCCCAACTTACTCCCGCTTCCTTCGTTGCAAGATATGCCAGTCCATGACAAAACCACAAACTGCAAGAATATACCCCTTTAGACTCACCTTGCGAATCCCATCAGAGGTACCATATGATACATCCATATTCAAATACAGGTCAGAGGGACCTTGGTAGATCCTATCAGTGTCGACTGGGCTATCAAAGGCGCCATTACTTGATCATGCTAAAGCCTCCAGGGTTGTGATTGTATTCGGAGATGGTATAGCAATGGCCGGTTTCTTCGTGTATATATATCACTGGCATCCCATTTCATCAGCTTCACATTTAGTAATTCATTCAGTATCACAAATTCCATACTGCACACTCTTCATACAACTCACATCAAGCTCAAGCACCCGCCATCAGGCATTCTCATTCATATCTACTCACGTTTTTTACTTCACATCGTTGCTTGTGGTACTAGGATTCCTCGGGCATAATGGCTACCGCAGAAACACCACCACCGGTTTCCATGGCCACCCCCAACTTCACTTACACACTCTCCCCAGAGGCACAACAACTCCTCCGGGACATTCCTCTGCGTGACATCATGAGTTTCATTTATGAGACCGGCTACAGTACTTGTACGGAACACTGCTGCAGCCCCCACGTAGAGACATCTCCCTCTCGCCCTGGGCCATCGCCAAGCTCCTCCGATGACGGGTTTCTGGACAATATCGTGGAATTGGCTACCAATAACGGCAACAGCCAACCCCCCAGCCTCATGGGCCCTACCATTGATACAGCCCAGCGCCCTCTCAACATCCCACCGTCAGTCAAGCTTGGCCATTGGTCGATTGCCTCTCAGTCAGAAGCCGACCCCAGTGGTTCTACAGCCACTGGTCCTCATAGCATCACCAGGTCGATCGCCATATTTTCCTGGGTAAAGGGTCAGCTCGACATCTGGGGTGGCAAGGTTCTCAACCCTGCCATTTACTATGGGATGCTAGCCTCAAATGATGGTTCCGTTTCGCCCGAACGCAATGCGTTCGCTCAACTTTGTTCCCGACAGCTCACTGACTCGACCTTGACCATGACACGGAAGGAGGTCAAAAAGTGGAAGGATACGGTTACAACACGCTTCGAGAACACCATTCTCTTCTCCAAACCTCCGGCTTGGTTCGCTGATAATGTCTTCTGGAGCCGCCCGAACTCCGGCTATGACGAGCTGTCCAAGCTCTACTTGGCTTGGCGCAAGATCTGGCACACGTTTGTTTTCTGCCCCCGGTCGGCTGAGGAACTTACTGCCCGGATTCAAAACATCGAGCCGAGCCTTCGGGGTGTTATCCCAAGCCTACAGCTTTGGGGCAACGTCCAAAACGACTATACTCTCTTCCACTACCAAGAACTGTCCCGCAAGGATCTGCGCTACGCCTACGAACATGAGCCTCATTGCCTGCGATATATGCTTGAACAACTTGACATGTGGCGGGACGAAGTTGAGTTGCTCAACGACTATGTTGGACTTCGTCGGGTCATGGCCAGAGAGCATTTCCATGCCTGCAAGAGTGCTATGCAGCGAGCTGGGTCAACTATGACGGCAGTTGTGGAGGCCGACAACAAAGTCGCCCGGGATCCAAATAACAAGGACAGCTTGTGCGATAGAGAGAGGAACGTGTTCAGGGCTCGACTGCGATTTTGGGAGGCCCGGGCTTGTATCTACAGCAGCCCGTTGCAGATTTGAAGTCAGCAGGCTATGATCGGCTGGGCCAGTATTACAACTCTGGTTGCCGAGCCTTGCGGGCTTTCGGCGCCTGTACCCCAATGTACCCCAAAAAAGGAGAAAAGCTTCCAAACTGAATTGGAATGCTTCAATTCATACCGGCATCAAAATCATCTTAAAATATCCATACCCGAGATACCCATGCACCGTTGCACTGTACTTTTTTTAACCCCTGTGGCCTGTTGGTCCCAGTTTGGATCTCAGATCAAACCCTCTCTCATCTTGTGTCTTCGTACTACAGTGAACCACCCCAACAAACAACAACAACAACAACAACAAAACAGAAAGAGGATGAAAACACGAAAAAGGATAAAATCATATGCAAGAAGGAAGAAGAGTCTATTCCTGCCATTCCACGCAAACCATAGTTCATCTTATATACGCTGTTTGTTATCATCCCACCGAAGTTAGATCAAGCAGCTCCATCGTCAAAGCGGTGCCGGGCCACTAGCGGGTTGCCATGCCAACTCGCTTGAACCAGTTGTTTTGGCTACACACAAACCACCCCAGGGACTATACAAGTGTGGAGCGAACTACATTTAAACCCCAGAGCAACCTTCTTCCTTCTTCATCCCAACCGCCTCACTAACCCCAGCAGTTGTGCAGTCCACCTACAACCATGGCTACCCGAACGATTGAGGCTCGCTTCGAGAGCATGTCCGTCCACGACGAGAATGATCCTCCAGTCGACAGCTCCTCCAAGCTGTACTCCAAGACCAAGGTCCGACTCACCGCCAAGTGCAACCTTGTTCGCGCATTCGAATACTGACCGCCACAGGCCTCGGGATCATCTCAACTCGCGCATGGCGCCAGCCGACCCAACCTTCTCAAGGTCGCGCTCCAGTCACAGAGCAGCAATACTGTTGTCACTCTCCCCTCGCAGGCTTCGCAGCGAAAAGCCGCGCCCTCATCTCCTCCAAGGAAGGCTCTTCTGTCATCCTCGTCGTCCAAGACTGCCGCCGAACTCACGGAAGAGGAATTGGAACTGGCTGCTGCCTCACTGGTGGAGCAGCCCAGCATCCCCAAGCAATTCCACCTCGGCATGTTCGAAATCGGTCGGCCTCTCGGCAAGGGAAAGTTTGGACGAGTGTACCTGGCAAAGGAGCGGACAACGGGCTTCATCTGTGCGCTCAAGGTGCTGCATAAGCATGAGCTCAGGGGCGATATCAAACTACAGGTCCAGCGAGAGATTGAAATCCAGAGCAACTTGAGGCATCCCAACGTCTTGCAGCTATTCGGTCACTTCCACGACAGCAAGCGCGTGTTCCTTATCCTAGAGTTTGCTGGGAAGGGTGAGCTGTACAAACATTTGCGAAAGGAGAGCCGCTTCCCCGAGTGGAAGTCGGCCCAGTACATCGCCCAGATGGCCTCGGCACTCCGCTACCTCCACCGAAAGCACGTCATCCACCGAGACATCAAGCCTGAGAACATTCTGGTCGGGATTCACGGCGAGATTAAGATTTCAGACTTTGGCTGGAGTGTCCACGCCCCCGGTGACCGACGACGGACCATGTGTGGAACCCTCGATTATCTTCCCCCAGAGATGATCAACCCCGGAACTTCGCACAACTGGTACAACGCAAAGGTCGACCTGTGGAGCTTAGGAGTCCTGACCTACGAGTTCCTGGTGGGCGAGGCGCCGTTTTTCGAGGACTCACCCGTCATGACGCACCGAAGAATCATCCGTGCCGATGTCAAGATTCCCTCCTGGGTTAGCCCAGAGGCTACTGATCTCATCAAGAGAGTAAGTTTTGCTATCCATGCCCTTGCAACGAGGCCTCTCTTGCTAACAATTATGCAGCTCATGGTCTTGGATCCCGAGAAGCGAATAACCCTCGACCAGGTCTCGGTGCACCCCTGGATCCTCAAGCACTGCGCCAGGGAGAAGCCTTCGGTTACCCGCGAGAGGAAATCGTGACAATAATAATGACTGCAAATGAATTGGGAAGCTTGGGGTTAATGGCGTTTGGATATATATGGGCATTGCGAGGATTCAACTTGGTCAAGTGCATTACGTGGGAGTAGGGGCCGCTTTTTGCCTCCTTTTTTTTATTTCATCCTTTTCTTTGTGGATGCATTAGGTCCGAGTAATCATAAGTAAGATAAATGCTACTTCAACATGTTTGTATGGGGGGTATCGTTACATGGCATTGGAGTCCAGCAGAGAGGCTATATATAGCATTGCTCTACTCAGAGCCTCTCAATGAGTTTTTTATACAGGATAGTTATACAGGTTTTTTTTTTAAGATTAGGCATCACTTGTAAACTTCGTCAAACGGCCGGGTGTCCGAGAAGCAAGAATCCCAGACTTGGTTGACGACCTTGGCTGCTTGGACGTCATCTTTGCACCGCGGGCGGGCCATGACAGATTGGATAGCCCTGTTCCGCACACAGTTTTGGAACTGCTGCGTCAATTTCCAGTTTCCTCGGGTAAAGGCTTCCCTCGTCCATCTGCACTCGCCGCTCAGTGTTGACGCACGAATCTTTTCCCCGAATAATCAGTACGCCTGCCTACATAGATGGATTGGGACAGGCAATGTCCAACGAAACAAAACAAAACTCACCTCTGTGCATGCGGCATGCTTCAGGTCCTTGTCACCAGTCCAGTCGACCTTCCATCTCAGGTGGTCCCAGGCATGCACCATCTCGTGGGCCAGCGTATCCTCCAAGTGTTTTCGGTCGCGTACCTCGTTGGCGCACAACAGGATGCCGTGGTTGGGGCTAAAGCCGCCAGACTGGCGGTGCACCTGGCCGTCCTCCTGGAGGTGGGCCGGACAGCGGCGGCAGACGACGTTGGACGGGTCGAGGTGGCCGTTTAGGTCTTTGATCTTGTCGGACATGAAGCGGACGATGGGGGAGTAGGTAAAGAGCCAGTCGCGGTACTCCTCGCAACGCTTGCAGTCGCGCTCCTCGTGTACGCGGTAGCGCCACTCGCGGAAATGAAATTGGCCCTCGGGGGTCATCTGGCCGGAAAGGATCTTGAAGTAATTCATCCACCACGACATCTCGGGGCTAAAGCCGGTGCGGGCAGGGTCATTTACGACCTCCCGGGGCGCCGCCTTGGAGGAGCCCGGGGCGCCAGCGGGAGGCGAGCTCGACGTTGGTTCGGATGCCATGCTATCAATTGCTCGTGGACACAGTGAACCTGGTTTGGCAAGCTCGGGATCGAGACCCAGATTCGGTACCTGTTCGCGATTGAGGCCGCGATTCGGTCTACAGGCCGTCTAGTGCACAGCACGTTACTTTCTGCCGTCGTGGATGCAAATTCTGCCACGTTTCGGGTAAGGCCCCACGTAAAGGCGGTGATCCCCCAGGGTGTGCGAGTCAAATTTTACTCACCAGCAGCGGCCCCGGCCAGTGACAGTAAAAAGCCCGGACGCTCTGCATACAATTTTGGTGTTTCTGCGCCCCTGTATTCTGTCAACTAAATACACCCCGGTGGACCGACATCGCAGCCCAATCAAGTTGACTCGCGGCACGGCACAATACTTTACGCTGGTCGCGAAGCGCCCTTTGACCATCACACTTGTCACCAAATCCCCACTCGAAAGGCGCCAGGGCATAGGAAAATGGCAAGTGAGAACGTCGACTTTTGTAAGTACAGCCCGTGTGTTGACCGTGTGTTTTGCATGATGTGCCGGTCGCCTCCGTCTTTGGTTGTTCACTATATATACTTGTGTCCTGGCAGCTAGGAACACCAAGATATACTGCTGTCACATCATCCTCTACGACAACCCAAATCGCCTTTTTTTTGTTGGTCTTTTTCTTTCTTTTTTTCTACTGACAGTTTCTCCCTGCATCTATAGCAGCCATGAAGGGAAGCAGACCCTTGACCATCGTCATCAAGCTAGGTATGCGGAAAACTCATTGCGTTGCTTGCCGCCATGCAGAAACCCCAATTCTGGATCAACCGTGTAATCTGACCCATACCCGTACATAGGAACAAGCTCTATTGTTGACGAAAACACACATGAACCCCTGCTGCCAATTCTGACTCTCATTGTCGACACCGCTGTCAAGCTGCGGCAGGATGGCCATAGGGTAGTCATCGTCTCCTCTGGTGCTATCGGAGTTGGTCTCCGACGCATGGATTTGGCCAAGCGCCCAAAACATCTTGCTCAATTACAAGTACGGCGGCCAAAGCCCCAGGATGTCATATTCTTCATTCAAGAAGCACTAACAAGCATGTACAGGCGCTGGCAGCAATCGGCCAATGCCGGCTGATTCGCCTCTGGGACAGTCTCTTTGATCACCTAAGGCAGCCTGTCGCCCAAATATTACTCACGCGAAATGATATTGCCGATGTATGTATTTCGAATGACTCGCCAGCACTTAAGAATGGCAGTGTAAACTGACCCCGGCCACTCCAGCGAACGAGATATTTAAATGCCCAAAACACCTTCAATGCTTTACTAGAGCAGGGTGTCATCCCCATTGTCAACGAAAATGACACACTTGCTGTCTCCGAAATCAAGTTTGGTGACAATGACACCCTATCAGCTATTACCGCCGCCATGATTCACGCCGACATGCTATTTCTCATGACGGATGTCGACTGTCTCTATGACAAGAACCCTCGCACCAACCCAGACGCACAGCCCATTGATGTGGTGGAAGACATTTTTGCTCTCGAAGCCGATGGTACGTGACACGAGGCCTATTCAATGCCGAATTATGACTAACATCCCACAGTGTCCAGCGCTGGTTCTGCACTCGGTACTGGTGGAATGAGCACCAAAATCATTGCCGCCCAGCTGGGAACCTCTGCAGGCGTGACGACGATAATTACCAGGTCCTCCAACCCAGGAAACGTCCTCAGGATTGTCCGTCACCTTCAGCCCAAAAAGTCACCATCTCCTTCGGCCGTGGATCTCCCCTCCATCTCACCATCATCTTCGTCCGTAAAACTATCCCCCCCCTCGTCATGCGAGGATGTCAGTGTTCCTCTACACACAAGATTCCTCCCCTCAGAGCACCCCATTAGAGACCGCCACTTCTGGCTCTTGCACACGCCCAACCCGCACGGCACCCTGTATATTGACCAGGGAGCCTACAAGGCGCTCATTCGCAAGGCGGGACTACTCCCGGTCGGTGTGGTTGATGTGGAGGGCCACTTTGCCCAGCAGGAGGTGGTCAGACTTGTCGTGGTCCAGAAGCGGACAACCCCAGGCCCTGACGGGAAGCTCTGGGAGGGCACCCCCGAAGACGTGGGACGGGCAATCGTCAACTATGCGGCCACGGAAATTGCGAGAATCCTAGGCCACAAGAGTGTGGATATCCAGGACATACTCGGCTATGGCGACAGTGAGTACGTTGCCCATCGCCAACATATCGGTTTCTTTAGAAGAGACAGCAGGCCTGTCAGCCCAACGCAAGAGATCAGCCGAACCACAGAATAACAGTAGAACAAGGAATGGTGAGGGGAGAGGGTGGTGGATTTTAGAAAGCCTGACAAGCACGGCGTCTTCAATTGACTTTTGCGCATCTGATAATCAACTCAGGTGACATCTTGTGATTAGGTAGTATCCGGTAACGATGCTGCACTCCTCGGAAATAGTTTTGTTAGTCACATTACATCACATATGACCCAAAACTCCCCTTTTTTTTTGCTTTCAAAGGTTCCAATTTTTTCTTTCTCTATTCATATTGGGTGACCTAAACTTTGGAATGCTGGGACCTTAGAGGGTCCCAAATACTCCCGACTTTCAAACCAATGAATAAACGCCCCAACGCCTTCAAAGTCCTCAATTTCACTGTCTTTCTTAGCCCGTAGCAAACAGATTGTCTTCGTCACGCAGGTACTCTCCACAGTCCGCCTGCCTGAAGCAAGTAATACCAGTAGGATCCAACCTCCTAGCCTCAACGGTACTTCGCGCAGTGACGCCAAAGCCCAGCGGGGTGTCGTTCATGCTGTAGACCACAACACCCTGATGCTCGGGGCAGTCCTCGGACCAGCGGCCAACGTGCGCCTTGACAACGTTGCCGCCATAGAGGAAAGGCATGGTTCCGTTATCCTTGACCCAGATCTTATAGCGGGCGTGCTCGGCAAGGATGGGGAGGGCGGTGACGTGCAGGCGAAACTTTCCGGACTTGGTGAACTTGCCTGAGTCTTTGGGTTAGCTGGAGGGCCGTGAGGCTGTTGAAACTGGTTTGCGACTCACCAATACAGGTTCCAAGAGAGAGAAGCTTGTCGCGAGCAATGGACGTGGCCAGGTTGGCGATGGAAAGTCGAACGTAGAAAACACGGTCCCTCACGAGTCGGAAAACGTGTCGGTCTGCGTTGGGGGAGTCGTCGAGGGGGGCGATGAGGTTCTTGAGAGAGTTGCCAGTGTAGTTGGCAAGCTTCTCGAAGAGAACTTTGGTCTCGTTTTCGGTAAGGGGACGCATCTTGGGTGGATAATGTCGCTCAAGGCGGTCTTTCGGGTGTTTAAGAAATAAAGATTGGGGGGTGATCCGGGCCCGGTGAGTAAGAATAATACCTTCGAGACAGCGCGGTGATGCGGATTAGTGGTCTTGAAGAAACAGTCGTCGCTCAGGAAAAAAAAAAAGTTCCCAGCCAATGGACCGATAAGAATCTTATCGGGGGAATGTGGGGGGGCTGTGGCTGGAAGGAGCCTTACCAACCACTCACAGCCAAGGGTGGGGAGAACCCTTGTGATTTAAGCTACTCCATAAATCAACTTGAAATGATTCACTGCAGAACTGGCTTGGTATATATCATGTTTTTAATAAAAAGGGTTCCTGTGTTTGCTCCTCAATTTTTTTGGCTTCTTTTTATTTAATATGGTAATTAGCGGTCGCAAACAGGTAGCATGAGAAAGCAATCCTTCCTACCGTTCTTTTGTGTGTTACTGAACTGAACCAACCCGGCCGATGGTTTTTTTTATACTCACTTGACTAGCTTCACCCAGCTATTCATAAGAATATCATTACTACTTTTATATGTTTTAAATGATATTAAGTGATATCCGGTTTCTTAGCGACTGTCACCCTAAAAAAAACCGAGCAGATCAATCGGTACGATTTTGATGAAACAAGTCAGCACGAGTACCCTTAGCACCTTCTTTGCCCGAGTCCGTTCAAAGGCCAAATACCATTGAGAGCAGTTCGTCTTCACTGCAATCCGATTCCAAGCTCATTCGGCCTCACTGGAGACAACCAGCCCAATCTCTTCATCCATCAAAGCATGTACATCGGCAAGTAACTCTTCCATTGTAGCATGCTGCTGTTCCGACCCACCCGCTGGCACCGCATTTGCATCAACGGTCACAAGGCTAAATGTAGATGTCTGCTAGTTGTTATTTGGTCGCCGGTGTGCTTTACCACGACCCTTCCCTGCCCCAAGTGGGTAAAATGGCTGCTCGTTTGCCTCGTCTTGATAAGCCATGCAGTGATCGAACTGAACATTGGGCAGCGACGTGACCGTCTTTTCGGCACTAGGTGGCTGCAAAACAGACCACGGATCGCGACAACTATCCCCAGTACATGACTTGGTGGCTAGAAGCATGGCGTTCAGATGGTCGAGCAGCTTCCGGTGCCTGGGCTCAATCTCACCACGGACAAGATTTTTAATTTCCCAGAGATCAGCCTATATAATAACGTTAGAAAACCACTCATAATTATGTTACTAGGGAAAATTACAGTGGTATTATACAGTTCCATCTCATTTGTACACCAGGTAACAAAAATCCAGGAACTTTCTTCGGAGACAGCCCTCAAGGTTTTGTAGTTTCTGTTAGCAAACAGGACGCCGCTGTATGTTGGCACTTCAAGGTCTTGTCGCCCCATAACTCAATATTCACAACTTCCTTGGCAGAGCCAATCTCCGGTTTTGTATCTGGAACGGGATCCGTCCATTCAGACAACAAACTGCAACCGTCAAGAAACGCTGCCCATTCTTCGTTGGCGAGTCCCATGATGTCGAGAAAGTTCGGCGCAAAGTCCAGGTCGGCACTGGCAACCTGGGATACGACGCCATGCGGAATACCTGGTCCTCGGACAACCAGAAGCAGGTTTGTGTCTTGAACGTATGGAAGCGCCTTGCCACCGGGGAGCCTGTGGTCACCGATGTGATAGGAATTATCTGTATTAAAAATCATGTAGGTGTTTTGAATCTCGTTTTTCTCCTGGAGCATTTTAACTACATCTTAAATAATTTCGTCAACTCCTTGAATAGACTGTATTCTAGCGCGGAAAAGGGCATCTGCCTGTGCCACCACGGTACTATTAATAGGCTGCAGGTCTTTCAAATACATACTCTTTCCCTTTTGAATCTCGTCTGAAGGGTTCCAGTTGTCGAACTGTGGAGCTGAAAGGATAGTAAATTTGTCCGCGTGACGGCTTTGTGGTGTCGGTGGCTGGCTCCGCTCAACATGCGGCGCATAAGGCATGATTGCCAGAAAAAAAGGTTACTTCTCGCCTAGGAGATGCTCTAGGAGATTCAGCCTATAAAAATTAGATTATAGATTCCTTCGACTTCCTTGGGTATGAGGAAGGCTCACGCTTTTATTCTGATCACATCAGTGCTATGGAAGTTGCGGTACTGAATTGGACGCTCGTCATTTTGGGACATCACGACATTGTTATAGTCGTTGAAGTACGGTTCAAGCTACCAAACACTTCAGTCTTCAGGTCATATGCATACGGGAGTAGAATCGACTAACCAACGAGTCCACATGGTCCCAGCCCCGAGGTTGGATGTGGTAATTAGCTGTACTGTAGCCATTGAGTAATTTGCCAACATCTACAGATGTCAACAATTTTCTATTTCAAACAGGTTAGGGGGCCTACACTCTGCTCTATACCCGACATTTTTTATCCAGTGTGGGAGGTAGTCCTTGTCCTCTTCAGAAAGTCGCTACTTGTCATAGTTGCCTCTGAACATGTCAATATCAATTCAAAAACACAATTCTGGATACCGAGTAACTGACCCAGGTGGACGAACGTGGGTAATATTCGTTGAATGCGCTGCTTGTCCCTTGAGAAAGCTTGCCCTTGAAGGGCAGCAGTTGCTCACAGTGCCGAAATGGTTGATGAATTCAACACCTTTGCTGGCAATATCCCTCTGTAGTGCAGGCATGTATTTCAATGATACCAACTTGTAGTCCTGATCGTCCGACATTATCATGATGACGGTTGGTCTTGCTGCTGTCGCCTCCCCAACGACGATGCCCGTTGTGGAGAGCATAGCCAGCGACAGAGCAAAGAGCTTCAGCACGATAGTGTCAATCCGGGTAGTCAAGTATGAGGGTCCTATCTCCTTAAACCTATAGCCAAAAAAAAAACCAAAAAAAAATATGGGAAAGGCCATCGACATCTGCATTATATAAACGCCGACAGGCGGTTAACAATTGAATCATTGCGCCAGAAACCCGCATTCGGGTGTCGGGAATCCTTCCTCCCGATATATTTAGGCAAAGCTGAATAGAAATTGGGGGACTCAACAGAGGACTGCAGCTTCTAGCTTTGCCTCTTTAAAATGAGGTATCGAAGGTTTACGCTAAAGTGATCTGTTCAATAACTAGTATAAAAAAATGATCTTTATTTGATAATTGGATAATTTAAATGTGGTATGTACTAGATATATACTGGAATATGTACTCTCACCAAAATCTGTGCTTTCTAATATGGTGTTTTTAAGCAGCAAGGCCGGGCCAGCCCCCCCCCGCGGAGGGGGAAAAATACAACTTTACTATAAAATCCGAATAATATTTAAGCTCGGTTATTAGAAGCAGCTAAAAGCAATAAACAGTAGGGCTATTGGAAGCTGGAAGCAGGGCTATTGGAAGCAGTAGGAACTGCAGCTTTGGCTATGCCTAGGACGATGCTTAGCGCTCGGCATCAGGGTCTTGTACATGGCGGGACTGTGGGACAGCCCCGTGATGCAATAATGGAGGGGAAAATACCATGATTTATGAAACCCTGTCAGCCAAGTAAGTTAGCATGTCTCTCAAATAGACAGGGTGCAATGAAACATTGTTGTAGAACAAGCCTCCATCACCGGTAGTCGGGAATCTAGATTCAGGTAGCCGGCGATCCACTTCCCCAACTATTTCCCCAGCTTTCGGAAATCCTTCACCTTTTATCCGACCAGAACATGAGCATAGGCGCACGGTCGACAGCTTTAAGTACGAGTCCGAGTCCAAGCTTCAGTTAACTAGGGGCATCATGCATGTGATGTCGTTCTTGTGATGTGTAGAGACGACTTGGGCCTGGCAAGCAAATAGCATTACAACGCGGGTCATAGTATGGAGGACTTATTTGGCGCATGTTCATTGTATCATTCATGCTATGTGAGGTATAATAATCCTCTAGCAATTTGGTCTTCGGCCACCTACTTTCAACTTCTAGCTCGAAGGGACTAGCATGCTGTTTTCGTGCATCATCAATCAATATTGCAGACCATAATTGTTATTATATGGTTGCTATTAACTACTCATCCACGACGTGAGAAACATACCTAGTCTCTAACCACAAAACTATCCTTTAATGTGGGGAGCGGGTAAGAAATGTCTAGGGGCTTCATAGACATATTGTATCCAGGTACCTAGGCAACCATTGTAGAGCGTCCAGGTGGTCATGGATTGTTTTGGCGTGAGGTTAAACGGCGGTATCAGAATAAGAAAAAGGAAGGAAGATTCCTCATCAATTATGCCATTATCAACCGAGAGCCCGCATAACTTCATTTACTGTAGTCAGTGCTTCTCCTATCCTCTAGCAGATGAACACGGTATGTGGTCATGCGACTAATGAGTACACTGAACCCACAAGTTGGATATGTAAACATTCCGCCAAGCTGAAGACTTGTCATGCAAACCAGTAAATTTTGTTACTCGGACGTAGAGCATATATCACATCCCATCATAAATAATACAGTCTCAAGAAGAAGTGGTGCGTCTCAAGACCCACTTGCCTTTGTAAAAATGGAAGTGGCGTGTGTTATGTGCACCCCTCAAGCAAGCTGTTGGTCAATAGAGGGGTAAAAAACAGCGTTCAGTGCTCGGCCAGGCAACCTGAAGCTGGAACCGGCCGGAACCCCACTAGCCACCACTACTGGCCGCCACTAGCAAAAATGCGCTGAGCAACATTGCTGCTGCATTCATCATTCCAACCCCCCAAGTCGTGCAAAACTGTGAAGGTCGGGTGCACAATCAGATAGAATAGGGCAAGGCACCGCAACCGTCGACCCTAGGACCCCCCAAGCCCACCGAATCAGCGCCCACCACAGAGGCCCTGCGTACCACCGTCGCACCAGACGCTTCCCCCACCATCCACCACCGTCCATCAAGGGAAAGAAAGTGCGTGAGTCACCAGGTTGACTCGAGTCGCATTTTCCTTCTCCTTGACCCCATAGACTAAGTGGATGAAGCCAATTCGTCTCCCCGCTGCGCCCATAACTTCGCATCCTCGCTCGACAACGTTCTCACCGGCAGCACGTTCATTGTCGTTGTTGTCGACCCTCCACAGGTTCAACGTCTGCGCTGCCAGACAAGCTCCCCGTTCCGTTGTCCCCTCCTGCCACTTCGCGACCTCGCGACCCCTCCTTGCTTTTCAAGCCGTCCAGCAGAAGCGAAAGAAAGACACCACCATGACCTCCGCCGCGACCACCCTCAAGGGCCAGCCCCTCGACAAGGGCGTTCTCGACACCATCCTGCGACGGCGCATGTTCTACACCCCCTCCTTTGAGATCTACGGCGGTACTGGCGGCCTCTACGACTATGGCCCCCCCGGCTGCTCCCTCCAGGCAAACATTGTCGACACCTGGCGTAAGCACTTCATCCTTGAGGAGGACATGCTCGAGGTTGACACCACTGCCCTGACCCCCCACGAGGTCCTCAAGACCAGTGGCCACGTCGACAAGTTTGCCGACTGGATGTGCAAGGACCCCAAGAATGGTGACATTCTCCGTGCTGACCACTTTGTCGAGGCTATTCTTGAGGCTCGTCTCAACGGTGACAAAGAGGCCCGTGGTCTCAAGATTGAGGAGAAGGAGGAGGACCCCAAGAAGAAGAAGAAGAAGGCCAAGACTGAAGCCGTCAAGCTCGACGATGCCGTCGTCAAGGAATACGAAGAGGTTCTGGCCAAGATTGACAACTACGGCGGCCCTGAGCTCGGCGAGCTCATCAAGAAGTACGAACTCAAGAACCCCGCCACTGGAGTCATCCCCTCGGAGCCTGTCTCCTTCAACCTCATGTTCCAGACCACCATTGGCCCCAGCAGCAACTACCCTGGTTACCTTCGCCCAGAGACGGCCCAGGGTCAGTTCCTCAACTTTGCCAAGCTCCTCGAGTTCAACCAGTCTCAGATGCCCTTTGCCTCTGCATGTATTGGTAAGTCGTACCGAAACGAAATCTCTCCCCGTGCTGGTCTTCTGCGCGTTCGAGAGTTCCTCATGGCTGAAATCGAGCACTTTGTCGACCCCGAGGGTGGCAAGAAGCATACTCGATTCCACGAGGTTGAGGATATCGAGCTTGTCCTCCTTGACCGCGACACCCAGCTTGCCGGTAAAACTGATGTAAGGAGGGTCAAGATCGGCGAGGCCGTCAAGACCCGCCTCGTTGACAATGAGACGCTGGGTTACTTCCTTGCCCGTATCCACCTCTTCATGGAGCGCATTGGTGTCGACCCCTCCAAGATGCGCTTCCGACAGCACATGGCTAACGAGATGGCTCACTACGCCACTGACTGCTGGGACTGCGAGTTGTTCACTACATCCGGTTGGATTGAGTGTGTCGGTTGTGCTGACCGAAGTGCCTACGATCTGACTGTCCATGCTAAGAAGACTGGTGCCCCTCTGGTCGTCCGTGAGCGCCGTGAGGAGCCCCTCGTTATCGAGGAGTGGCAGATTGATATCGAGAAGAAGAAGTTTGGCCCTCTGTTTAAAAAGGACGCCAAGACTGTGGAGACTGCCCTGTTGGCTACTACCCAGGAACAGCGTGAGAAATTGGCCAAGAACCTCAAAGAGACTGGAAACATTAGCCTCGAGGTCGCTGGTGTTGGTGATGGCAAGGTCCAGCTCGGCAAGGATTCGATTACCGTCGAGTTCCGCAAGCGAGTTGAGAACACTCGCGAGTACACTCCTAATGTTATTGAGCCTTCATTCGGTATTGGCCGAATTCTGTACTCCTTGATGGAGCACTGCTTCTGGACTCGTGGCACTGAGGGTGGCGATGAGGCCCGTGGTGTAAGTGCTTTTTTCTACTTTCCCTGATTTTGATGAGCCGGCCCAAGCTAATAACTCCTAGGTTCTCTCTTTCCCCCCTACCGTGGCACCTACGAAGGTTCTTCTTGTTCCCCTCTCATCAAATGACAAGTTCCGTCCTATGCTGAAGAAGCTCTCTCAGCGCCTGCGCAGCGCCGGTGTCTCAAGCCGTATCGATGATTCGTCTGCATCTATCGGCAAGCGCTACAGCCGAAACGATGAACTCGGCACTCCTCTTGGCATTACCATCGATTTCCAAACCGTTCAGGACGGAACTATCACGCTCCGAGACCGTGACAGCACGGCCCAGGTGCGTGCTGGCGAGGACAAGATCGTTGAGGCCATCAAGTCACTTGTCGACGGCACCAAGAACTGGGGCCATATTGAGTCTGAGCTTCCCAAGTTCGAAGGCCAGGAGGTAGAGGTTGCCTCTCGATAAAGAAATAATGGTATAGAGAAGATGTAAAAAAGAACCCCCCCAACAACGAAAAACAGGCGACCGAGTTCGGAAATCAACTTGCGTGCGTGACAGGTGGAGTGTAATGTTGGGCTATGTGAATAAGGAATATACAAGCCTACTTTAGATGCTCCAAGGAACAAAATCAAAAACATTTTATCACTCTCAAAGTTGCAGGAGATTTGGTACTTGAGCGCACCTCAAAGGGGCGCTCGCCAATTGGCAATTGACTTTTTTGGGGGTTGTCTGACAGTGCCATACCACACTCCATGGTTTTGAACCTGTAGCTTCCATTGACCACACCCCCACGACAGAATACCCCATGTCACATTTTGAACTCGTTGCGGATGTTTAACATGTACTAGTATTGTGCCATTCGCGCCCAGACTGAGCAAGTGAAACTTCACGTATGTGGATGCCGCGAGAGAAAGCTGACCCAGCATCTGCGTCGAGCAACGTTAATATCCCCCATAGATGGAAGATAGCCCCAATCCAGAACGAAATGAGAAATAATAACAACAGGCAAGTCATTTGTAGGAGGGTAGGGTGCGTTAAGAGCGGAGTGCTGGGAGGATGCCGAGACGTTTATATTCTTGATACTCGAGTGGTCGCATGTCAGGGACAAGGGTGCTTGCAGTTGCACGGGCCTGCGCCGGTCATTTTTCGGGGGAAAGCCGCGGATCTTCAGTCCATGCACTCACACTGGTCTTGGCAAGGAAGGGTTCGCCTGTGGTCCCAACAAAGTCCAGAGGAACATTGTGCTGTAAACAAGTTGATCAGCTCGGATATTTTCTAAGTTAGAGTCAGACACGGTTTCTGGCGGGTTGGAACATGGCGGTAAACGCCGTTCTGATTCAATGCCTCTCTCTCCCTTGTTTGCCATGGTCTTGCCGATGGGTCGTCGTCAGCGGCTTGGCGTCCCGACGAGCCAGTCCAGGGGCAGTGACATTTTCAGTACTGGCGCCCTACTAGACGGAGCACTGTTGCTGCATGCATTACGAGATTGGGTTGTAAGGACCTCTGCAAGAGAGAGCCCCGTACCCTGTCATCTGCAGGTAAGGAGATGGTGGGATGTTTGGTTGATTAATGAATAGTCTGGGAGGGTTGGAGGCGAGCCGAGACTGGCGACGAGAGCTAACAACCGCTGACGCCGTCCATCTTGTTGCCGTCGATCCTGACGCGACTCTGCCACATGTCTCTTTGGGGGTCTCTGTTTTGGCCTGGTCCATTACACCTTTGCCGTAGCGTCCCTGAGCTACCAAGCTTGATGGCATATTATGCCTTGAGTTGAAGGATGCGAGGACAAGATACTTCGGGCATGACTAGGTTGATGGACTACACAGCATGCCACATTTGTCTCCGAACGTCAATGCTTTAGAAATTCCTTAGCCATCGTCCTATAGGACACTGGCAGCTACTGATGAAGGACATACGCCATTTGAGGGTACAGAGGCCTCGCGTTTCGATGGAACCCTGGCGTAGATTCACACGGTTAGAAACGCGAGGGGGCGCAAGCAGGGTTGGATGGGTGGATGGAGATGTCTTGAGTGCTGCAGCATCCATCAGCGTCGCCAAGGGCTCAAGTCCCCAGACTTCACAGGGTCCAGGGCTAGGGGCCAGCCTGGATGGAATGGGGCGTGACAAGGTCCAATCCAGAGGAACCCAGGTAGCCCGCTAGGCAATGCTAGCAATCAAGCTGCCCAAGGCCTAGGAGCTGGTTGGGATTAGCGGGGCTCTCCAGGCATGCAACTAGCCGCCGGGTGGGTATCAGACCAGGTTGGAGGGCATGGCTGAGAGTCCCGCGTTTGAACTGTACCGTGTAAGAAATGGGTGGCATCAATCCGATCCACTGGTCAGCATGCGGTTAGGTTCAGGCAAGCATTGCTTCAGCGTGTTCCTGAAATCGCCGCTGTTGTCTACACCAGGTCTCCCGATTCCCGTCCTTGACGGAAGCATGCACATGCAGTGCGTGTGGGTAAAATAAGGAGTTGGTTGGTGGTGGTAGATAGGATCCATTGAAAAGCGGGGCAACATTTCTCCCTGGATGTCCTTGAATGAATTGGGCGCGGTTTTAAGGTTGGTTAGGAGAAGGGGAGCAACATAGGGAGATAGGCAAGCTCCAGAGCCGACATGTTGGTGCATGTTGCATGGCATGGCATATGGCGTGTGGCATGAGCACGGTTTCTGGACTGGGTTTGGGCTGGCCGATCCATGACTTGTCCATGGCCAAACCCGAGCCGGTTTGCTCGATTGACGGCTTTCCACAGCTCACGGCGTACTGCACCACTACAATCTAGGCAGGCAGCCAACCAATCGAACTCACAAGCGCCCTTGGCCCCCCTCTGCAACCCTCTGCCCGGGAGTTGGGTGCATAGGCCGTCTGTCCCCGCCAGTGGCATGCGCAGTGATTACAGGGCAGCCGGGCCGTGTAAAGAAAGCCTGGTACATTGGACGACCTGCCAGGAGGTAGTTACTAGATACTCTGCTGTATGTCGCCTGAGTTCTGACGCGCTGTTGATCCACCTCTCGTTTCTTCTCGCCGCCCCCTCCAAGCTCCCCAAGTGCTCTCTGGGTTTCGTGCTACCTCGCCTTCTCATTCAAACCCCCAGTCGGGTCAGTCCTATCGCCCGACCTCCTCCTTTCACCTTACTTTTACTTTGAATACCCTCGGACTCTGGATCTGCGCTTCGCCCATAAACCCTACCGGCGCATCCTTCTGCCACGGAATCCCCGCACAGTCCTCTTGACTTTATGCTCTCGCGCTCTAATCCCCATCCTTTTGCAGCAAGCCGCCACTGCCCGCCCACCTTGCAGCCCAGCGCCTCCACCCATTTCCCCCAACTCTCGTCACGACGGGTGACCCTGCCTTTGACCGCTGCTCTGGTCAACTCCATGCCCTCAACGCGCCTGTCGTGAACAGGGCCTACTGCTGCGCAGACGAGCAGGCCCCGTGAATTTCCTCAAACTACCTATTGCCTGTGTCTTGGATCGTTATTGTGCAGCGGCCCGCCGCGCTCTTGGGGGTTTCCGTATTTATTTCCTCATCTGTCATCCAACACCAAAACACTACCGCAACCTGAAGCGATAAGGCGAAACATCGAGCGTTGCATCAACGCGGCGCATCGCCACAACCGCATCTTGCGTTCTTAATTTAGATCCCAGTCGCAATTAATATTTTTCAAATCCTGTCTTGAAACCAATTCAAGATGCCCCAGAACAGGTACGTCGATTTGCCTGACCAGCACTGGTCATCCCCTATTTCCAGGGAGCGCGCCGACCAGCATGGGCGGGGTGAGGGGCCTTCCCCTTTTCAAAGAAACTTGGGGTGCCCCGTGCCACCGGAGCCACGAGAAGTGACAACCCCGGCGGCTCACTTTGCGCTCGGCCTAGCTCCCTAGGCGAAGTTATTGGCTGCACATTCTCGCTAGAGAGAAGGTGCAGCGCCATTCCTCCTCCACCGCCACTGAAGCCATCCTCCCAAAAGCATCCTATCCACACCGAGCTTAATCGTGGGCCATCGGCAACTAACAATCCGCAGTATATACTCTTCTGGACAGTTCATGAACCCAGGGCCGGCACCGCGACCTCCCACCGACCGCCCACGTCTGAATTTAACGCCCAACACCAATCTACCTGGAAGCATGGCCAACATGGCCATCTCGCCGATTCGCAGTACTGCGACATCGACATATACCGGCTCCACCATCTCGCTCCCGATCGCTCGTCAGCAGTCCAACAACACAGATGGCATGGGAGGCGTCGCTGTCAAGAAGGAAGGTTGGGCTTCAGTGAAGGAAAGCAAGAACTTCATCCAGCCTTGGAAGCAAAAGTACCTAATTCTTCGCAAAGAGTCCCTGGATTTCCACAAGACCGAGGGCGGAAAGGTCTCATACACCCTCTACCTCAGGGACGTCGTTAATGTCGGCCGTGTGGAAGCAGCGGGTACCATTTTTGAGATAAAGCGGAAACCTGATGGCTCGTCCACCAGCCCTGGAGATGACGATGGTACAATCAAGACGTTGCAGATCAAGGTGAAGAGCGACGATGACCTCTACGAGTGGATTGACTTCATTTACGGTGCGTGTCCTGGCATGGGCGGCGTCAGCAACCCCACCAACTTCTCACACGCGGTACACGTTGGATTTGACCCAAAGACTGGTGATTTCGTCGGTCTCCCTCCAGAGTGGTCGAAGCTCCTGAACTCGTCTGCCATCACCAAAGAAGACTACGAGCGTAACCCGCAGGCCGTCTTCGAGGTGCTAGATTTCTACACCGATCTCGCTAAGCGAGCCGAGAACCCCAACCAATACTCCAGTCTCACACCCTCTGGCGGAGCTCAAGGCACGAATAAGCCTCTCCCATATGCCGGCAGCGGCGGTGCTTCGGTGGCCCCTCCCCGACCTGCGCACCCTTCTTCGGGGGCTGCTCGTACCCAGGCCTCTCCTTCTGGCGCTCCCCGTCGACCTGAGCGTCCCGATCGTCCCGATCGTCCCTCGCCGACGGAGCAGTCTCAGCAGCAGCAGCGCCAGCAGATGCAGGCCATGGCGCCTAACTACGTGTCTCAGGAGGCTTTGAGAGAGGAACAGCGCAAGAAACAGCTCGAGGCTCAGCGACAACGGGAGCAGCGCGAGATCGAAGAGCAAAACCGCCGCGACCTGGAGGCCTACAATTCCTCCATTCCCAAGACCAAGGTTCCCTTGGCTCAGCAAGAAATTGGTGGCTACGGCGGCGGATCCTCTCCTCAACCTGATCGATATAACCCGACGAGAGCGGCTCCCCCTGCGCCAAATGCGCCAAAGGGAGGATCTTCCCAGTCCAGTGGACTCCGTGCCCAACGACCTGCACCTTCGCCCCCGACTGCTTCATCCCAGCGCACCCCAGCGTCCGCTCAGCAAAGTGCCAGCTCCCAAGGACGAAGCCGCAACGAGAGCCCTGGCGGCCATGCCAACGCCCCTCGCTATCAAAATGGCAATCAATCCTCACAGACACGACAGCAGCCGCAGCAGCAGCCGCAGCAGCAGCAAGCCCAAACCCAGGCCACCCGCTTGCCTGCCCCTGTTAAGCCTCTCAACGTTGCCCCTAAGCCCAGCCAGCCTCAGCAGCAGTCTGATGGTGTCAAGGCTGCTGAAGCTGCATTGACAGCCAAACCATCAGCTTCTGAGCGGAAGCAGGATGTCCGAATGTCCACTATGTCAGAGAGTGAGGTCATGGCCAAACTGAAGGAGGCAGTGTCCAAGGATGACCCCAACGTCTCCTACTCTAAGCAGAAGAAGATTGGCCAGGGTGCCTCCGGATCCGTTTATGTTGCCAAGATCAAGGAAACTGCCGTGGGTGTGGCTCGAGATGTGCTCCGTCAGCATGGTCCCCGAGCTCAAGTGGCTATCAAGCAGATGGATCTTGCTCATCAGCCTCGCAAGGAGCTGATTGTAAACGAAATTATGGTTATGAAGGATAGCAGGCATCGAAATATTGTCAACTTCTTGGATGCCTTTTTGCGTAATAACAATGCCGAGCTCTGGGTCGTCATGGAGTTTATGGAAGGCGGTGCCCTTACTGATGTCATCGACAACAATCCCTCCATTTCGGAAGAGCAGATCTCGACTATTTGCCATGAGGTGAGTTTTACTTTTTGCTGCGTCTTGTTGTGGCTGGCGCTAATTTGTTTTCCAGACATGTCGAGGTCTTCAGCACCTTCACTCTCAAAGCATCATTCACCGTGATATCAAGAGTGACAACGTTCTTCTCGACGCTCGCGGGAATGTCAAGATTAGTCAGTCGCCTTGGACATGGGTGTTTGGATATTCGCAGCTAACAGTTTGCAGCTGATTTTGGATTCTGCGCGAAGCTCACCGAGACGAAGTCGAAGCGAGCCACTATGGTTGGTACTCCTTATTGGATGGCACCTGAAGTCGTCAAGCAGAAGGAATATGGCCCCAAGGTTGATATCTGGTCCCTTGGTATCATGGCTATTGAAATGATTGAATCAGAACCCCCATACCTCAATGAGGAGCCCCTCAAGGCGTTGTATCTCATTGCTACTAACGGAACGCCTCGTCTCAAGAAGCCTGAGAAATTGAGCAAGGAGCTCAAGGCATTCCTTTCAGTCTGTCTGTGCGTGGATGTAAAGAGTCGTGCGTCGGCGGACGAGCTCTTGGCCCACGACTTCCTTCGGCACGGTTGTCCACTAAGCAGCCTTGCTGATCTCCTGGCATTCAAGAAACACGCCAAATAAGTGCGATGATTGGGCAACGTTTGAAAAGCATGCGCTCTAGTTCTGATTTGGCATTTTTGATGTGGTTTTGGACGCACAGATGACGCATATATTCCCCCCAAGATGAATGGTTTGGCGTTATGGATTGGCAGAAGTTGATTTGCTCTTTTTGTTATCGGCAGGATGATTCCCTACGGCCTCGAGCGTTCTCTCTGCCAGCAAGCAGTCCACTTAGGGCAGTGTGAATGGGTGCCCATCGTTGTAATAATACTCAAGGCAAGGGGGACTGGGGCATGGCTCTATTAGGTAGTGGCGAGCAGCCTCGAGGTCTTTAAAGACACTTTCGATTCAAGTTGGAACATTTAGACAACTGGTTCAAGTATCAAGCAGTGGAGGCTACTGGCACTGTCGATTGCGTGAGAGGCTTCTCATAGGAAGGCTCTAGAAGATAACACAAAATAGATGAAATGAAGAATATTTGTGTTGAGACCTTTTTGCCGCCCCCCCCCTCTCAATAAGCCGGAACGAGTGTTCTGGTCGAATGACGGATGTAGTATGGTATCAAACATCATGCAAGAATTTTGATGCCGAAAGCATCATGGCCAAAAGGCATCTCTATTAGCAACCAAGGACTCGAAGGTTCTATGTGCATGTTGGGAGCGGGACTGGCGGGCATGAGAGTTGACAAGCAACGGCGCCCACATGCAATGTCGAGGCTGGATGTCTACTACAAGGGCTACACGCCACAAGCAATACACGGGTGGTCGCAACTCTGCTGGCAAGCTAAGGCGGCTGGCTAGCCGATATACTGTACCTTACACAGCACTTTGGCACTAGGCAATTAGACCACTAATGACGAAGTGCTGAGTGGACAAGGAATGCATGTGGAACACGAGCCATTGAGGCACACACATGGATGCATACGTATGTGACGTACGATTTACCAAACCGGGCACTGTATTATAATGGGGGGAAGGGGGATGGCATCTCCATTCCTTTTAGTGGCACGAGGGCGACGAAATACATTGCACACGACGCAAATTTCTCGCCAACGCCGCCATGGGGAAAAAAGGTTATAAACATAACAATCAGATAGTTGAACAGTTAAAAACAGGTAGAACTAACATGGATGGTACCGTATCATTTAGCTCAAGATTGTTCTATTTTACTTGGCTTACATATTGATTCCTAGCCCTTTTAACTTAACTCCGTCGCCGTGTGCCATGACTTCGGCCACTGGCTTAGGTGGCTCCAAGTCGAACAGTACAACAGTCGTTACACTTCCCGATATGTACTGCTGGTGTCGTGGCTCAGACGGAAAAAAAAAAAAAAGGATTTAGGAAAAGACTGGGACCTTGACACAACCTGGCCTCCACTTGGGATTGTGGAGTCTATGCATTGGGCCAGCCAGACTAGTTCACGTTTGCTATGGGAAAGGGGTATGCATCAAAATCACAATATAGAGCTGTGACAGGTACCAAGGGAAGGGGCATCACTGGCTGCGGACAGTTTGCTTGAAAGGCGGACGCGGCCGCGGCGGGAGCTGAAACGGGCAGGGGGGAGCCAAGCCAGCACCGGAGGAGAAGTCAGGAGAAAGCAATATGGCAAAAGGAATGGAAGAGAGTGAAGGGGGTGGGGTAGTAGCACCGGACCAAACTACCACAGGGTCAACCCAGTGGGGCGGAATAGGGAGAGCTCGGGAGGCTCAGCCGCTAGACACGGCCTAAGGGCTGTCTGAATGCAAATAAATGCTTATGGGCGCCCATGGGGTGGAGAGATAGGGCGAGGATACGATGGCGATGGCAGGGTCGTTTCACATGAAGTGCGCACGACGAGATGATTGATGGGAGAAATGCGGCAATGGAAAAATAGCATTGCACAATACGGCGACAGTGACGAATTAATGAATGCAACACAAACAGGAGATAGTCGCACGTGTTGTTATTCTTACATGGGCATATGAGCAGCTTGCTTGCATACCTACATATGTACGTGTAAGGGGAAAGTGTAGGGCCTGTTTCAGCATCGAGGTTAGCAGATCCTCCAACAAGCTTGTGCGAGGCCATGATTGGCGAAGCCGTGCTGTGGGTGTAAGGGGATTGTGTACCGGCGTTGGCGCCAATGAGATCACGCCCAGGGCATGTGTCGGCATGTCAAAAGAGAGATGACATGACATGAGGTTTGGGGACATGAGGTTTGGGGGCGGCAAGAACATGGGTACTACAGTCTGAGACCCAAGACTGTAATCATTAGTCTAGACCAATGGGCGCCGCCGTCGTGGCATAGAGTCGGCACAAGTACTTGTGAGGCTTCGGTAGACCGTTATTTGGTCAAAACTCAAAGTGAATCCGGGGAATAAGTTTTGCTTGGCAACAGCTAATTAGGTACGGTACATGGGCATTGTGGCTAGTGAGCTTTATGCTGTCTAGGTGTGGAAAAGCAAACCCGTCGAAATGCAATTGCAACGAGACACGCCATCCTCATCCCGACGGGATCTTAACAATGGGATAGGTTGCCGAGGGGGGAAAAACATCTGAATAAATAAAATAAAAAGGTACGTGAATGATCGGGGGCTGGTTGGCAGGCTGCGCCATGCGTTGTCGCCCTGTCGCTTGGGGCGTACAGTGCCGCCAACCGAAAAGGGTATAGGGACATGTACGGCGCAGAAAAGCAGGGAGCCTATACGGGGTAACATTCACCTCCTGGAGGTCTGCGGCGCAAGAAGCCCTGACTGCCGGCTGGCTGACAGGAGTTTGCTTTGTGCTGCCATGTGCTCCGTACATTTGCATATGTACGGCTTTGCTCGCAAGGCGAATGTGATGACATGAAATAATTCAACATTCGGAACGGGAATAGAAACGAATTCACAAAGAGGGTTTAATCGTTAGTTTATAGAATAAAGTCGAGCCCTGAGTGGGCTGTTGACAGGAGAAGAAACAAGCAGAAAATTTGGTTTCACCTTCCGAGCCGATGGCTGCCTTAGGGCTAGCTGAGGAGAGGGGTGAAATGGCAAAAGGAAAGAAATAGCACAAAAAAGAATGAATGGGGGAAAGCAGCGTGTAGATGTGTTTCATACCGAGTCGGAAGTCAGGGGGCGCGAGAGAGAAGAGAGATTCACTCTTCGGCTGGCGCACACCAAAGTTGCTCAATGATCCATGCTGTCTACATGCGAGGGCACACGCGTTCTCTGAAGCGGTTGGGACAGACAGGGCTTTACTTGACTCGATCTACCCACTTTACTCGGCCTGGAGAAGCAAATCCTACTTTGTATTCCCGTACCAGCTGGGCGGTCCAAGCACGCGAGGAGTCCAAACCAGATAGATCACTAACTCACTCGCTCGCTCAACCCCCGAGAGACCCCACACGGCTGTGGGCGAGAGATTCACATAGCGCTGGTTCCGGAGTCAGCCAGAGGGCAACTTCCGATATTGCCGCATCGGGTTCGAGGCCAGTAGCTTTAGGTCCGTAAACGATGGAGGGCGCGTCATGTGTAAAGCAAAAAGAAGCAAGATAGTGTTTTCTGACGCTGTGTGGCGGCGCTGACTGCAAAGGTGCAAGGACCCCCAAGGAGAGTTGATGCAGTGAAGGGAAAACAAACCAAGAAGAAAAAATTGGCTGTGCAACTGCGTCGCACGCTGAAGACACAGCGCCAGTGGAGGTCCTGAGCCGCCCAGCTAGCAGGCTGTCCAGTGCTGATTAGCTGATTTCCCAGGGCCCCGAAGCCCGACAGCGCCTACAGCGCTCTCCAGCAGCGTCAACAAGCCCACCATCTCGTCTTGTCTTGTTTCGCCTCCAGCTGTCCCCTTCACCTCCCGCATTCTTTCCCTTCTCTCCACCACCGTGCCCGCCCCAATTCTCACTCTCCCTTCTCCCCCCCTCCCCATATCGCGTGTCACCTTCTCCAGGCCCCCCTTCGATAAAATAAAAAAAAGCCTCTTTTTCTATCGTCTCCATGAGGCCTCTATATTGATCGTTACGTTACTTTGTTTGTGCCTCTTGTTCCCCTCCCCTCTTCCCCCTCTCTCTCTCACCACTCTCCCCCATTCTCTTTTTTTTTTTTTTTCCTTTTCCTTTTCGCATCCCCTAGCCGCGGGCTCGGACGACGCACGCTGGGCGGCCACTCAACTCCTCAGTTAGCCTCTGGCCAACATCGCATCATTCGGCAACGTCGCTCCTCGTGTTTTTTTTTTCCACACAACCCTCTGCCCACGCCTCCAAACGGCCATCGATCTCGTCCCGACTCCCAACGTCGACTTAGACTTCGACATTCGTCATCATCCCCATCCACGATCTCATTATTCTACGAGCATTTCTTTGTAATACCGGCTCCTGGATTCTTTCCTGTTCGCACCGCGCTCCTTTGAACCACCCAATTTCTGCCACCTTCGATCGAATACCGCCTCGTCTACGCACCACGTCATTGCTGGTGCCGTTTGAGAAACACCAAGAAAATCGCTGCGCACCTGGTTTGCCTTGTTCTCTTTCCAGCGCTGTCCTAGGCCTTGTAACGACTCGACGTCTCGATCCACGGGTCAACCCCCTTGCGAATAATATCCAGTGTCCGGCCCGACACCTTTTGTGTCATTGTCTCATGAGGTCGGCTAGATAATTGATAATGTCAACTGCCAGATCTGAACACTTGACTCGCGGCTACCCTTCTCAGGCTGCCAGTCAAACCCGTTCTGCCTCTCCTTCCGCCAACAACTCCCCAATCGACGCTCCCCTGCCCTCCTCCAGATCTCCTTTTGGTATGTCTAGCGGTGGTCTCAACCCCTCTAGCAAGATGGCGAGCAACTCGCGATCCGGGGCTGGTTCTCCGTCGCACGACATGGCTGGATCCAGCCGCTTGTTCTCCAAAAGGTTCGTAAAACACCCCTTTGATCCGTGTCCCCGTTTCTCAGTTCAACCTGACTCCCCTGCTCCTCGCCTCTCGTCACTCGCTAACATCAATTCCCTCGTCTTAGAGCCCGCGAGATTCAGGCCCAGGAAGGTGTCCCGGGTATGCCGGGCAGTCTCTGGGGCGGTCCTCCTACCAGCGGAAACTCGACCCCGCTGCGCGAGAATATCCCTGAGTCACCTACTGACGGGTTTCCTGACTTTGCCCAACTGCCTACCCCCGACAGCCTGCCTCAGACTCGCCGCGCCCGCGCGGGAACCGTCCCCTCTCGGTTTTCCCCTGGTGGCGCGGGCAACGGACTCCTAGGTGTCGCAGGTTTGGCTACAAAGTCCACGCGGCCCACCCCGTCCCAAAGCCCATTTAACAAAACCCCATCTCCCAATCCTGATCCTCCGGAGAATATGACAAATAGCTCTACTCTGCTTTCACGCCTTCGCGCCGGTTCCATGCCTCAGAGGAGTCAATATGCCCCAATCCCGGGGACAAACTCGCCGTTTGGTCCCTCCATTTTCAGCAGCTGGAACCCAGCTGGGGTCGGACGTGAGCGAGCCTCGACGCTGGCAAGTATTGCAAGTGTTGGGTCCAACGGCCCGAGCTCTCCCGCTCAGTCTCAATTCTCCAAGGAGGGCGGCGCCGAGTCTGACGTCCACATGAGGACCTTGGATTATCTCGGCCTTGCTGAGACTCCTCAACCTCCCCGCGCCCAACTGGCAACTCCGTACCTAGCCAATCTCGATTTCACCAAGCAAGCCAGTCGCTTTCGGTCTTACTCGGTTAACAACAAGGACAAGTATGCAGATGACGAGGATGGCTATGATACTGATATCCCACTAGACCCTCAATATGTGGCTGCGCTCCAAGATCAGTTGGCCGCAACCAACGCCGCAATTCACAACCACAACCTAGCAGTTCAAGCTTTTGCCAACCAGGCGTCGGTTACTCGTCCCCGTGCTCGTACTGCTGGAGTTCTGGACACCCCTGGAAGTCGCCTCATGAGGACATACATGTCTGGCAACACTGGATTGCCAAACCCTATCGCCCCAGCCGAAATCCGTTTGCAAGACGAGAAGGACTACGAAGATCTCCCTCAGGCTGTCGCCGGAATGAATCTCGGTCGATCCAGCAGCCGCAATGCTGGACTGCTCAGTGCTGAAGAGCAAGGCCTGGAGGGTCCTACGAGTGCTCTCTGGCTCGGCAGCATTCCCACCTCGACCACCACTTCGACTCTGATCGAGATGTTCAAGTCCCATGGTCCCATTGTGTCTGCTCGTGTTCTCACCCACAAGAACTGCGGATTTGTCAACTTCGAGCGGGTCGAAAGCGCAATCTCTGCTAAGGCGAGCATGAATAGCAAGGAGATCTTCCCAGGCGCTGGCCCAATCCGAATCAACTTTGCCAAGCCTCCTTCGGCCTCCAATACCCCCGGCCACGACGGTGTTTTCCCATCCCCCAGCCCTGATCCCTTTGCTAAAAGCCAGGACAACGCTGCCGGCGCCAACTCTACTGCTCCCACAAACGAAAATACACCCATGCCAGCCTCAACGAACGCTGCTCCCAAGGTTCCTCTTCTGCGAGAGATGACCAACGACATTGTTGAGATTATAAAGCAATTTGGCGCCACCGACGAGGACCGATTTAGAATTTCCCGAAACCTCCAGTCAGCAATTCAGTACCGTTCCTTTGTTGATGAGATTCCCCCGATCCGGGAGCCCGCCCACACCCGAGTCCATGATGCGCCCAAGCTCCGCGATATTCGCAAGCGAATCGACAACCAGAGCCTTTCGCAGGCTGAGATTGAGAATATCGCCGTTGACATGCTGCCCGAGATTGCCGAGCTCTCATCCGACTACCTTGGCAACACTGTGGTTCAGAAGCTTTTCGAGCACTGCTCCGACCAGCTACGCGATGCCATGCTGACCGAGATTGCTCCCCACATGGCTGAAATCGGAGTTCACAAGAACGGTACTTGGGCTGCCCAGAAGATCATCGACGTCTGCAAGACGCCCGCTCAGATGCAGATAATTGTTGAGCACTTGCGGCCGTACACCATTCCTTTGTTCTTAGACCAATATGGCAACTACGTTCTTCAGGGGTGTCTCAAGTTTGGAGCCCCGTACAACGATTTCATCTTCGAAACAATGCTGGGACGCATGTGGGAGGTTGCCCAAGGTCGATACGGCGCTCGTGCCATGAGGGCTTGCTTGGAGAGCCACCATGCCACCAAAGATCAGCAGCGAATGCTTGCCGCTGCCATTGCCCTCCACAGCGTCCAGCTCGCAACCAACGCCAACGGTGCCCTTCTTTTGACTTGGTTCCTGGATACCTGCACTTTCCCCCAGCGCCGTACCGTCCTATCGCCTCAGCTTGTCCCCTACTTGGTGCACCTGTGTACGCACAAGGTTGCATATCTTACTGTGCTCAAGGTAATCAACCAAAAGGCCGAGGCTGATGCTCGAGACGTAATCCTCAAGGCCCTATTCTTCACCCCAAATGATCAAGTATTGGAAGCTATCCTCAATGACCATGCCTGCGGTGCCACTCTGATCTTCAAGGTGCTTACTACGCCCTTCTTCGATGAAACCATTCGATCCCAAGTTGTGGAAACCGTCAAGAGTGTCTTGGTCCGAATCAAGGCTCAGCCAAGCCAAGGTTACAAGCGTCTCATGGACGAGGTTGGTCTGTCGACTCGAAACTCGGGCAACAACCGGGATCCCAGCACTCACTCCGAGCACCGCCAGCGACCTGCATCCAGGCAGAACAATGCCAATGGCCATCACCCCCAGTCGGCCCATTCCAACAAGCCCTTTTACAATTCCCTGAACCAGCCTAGCAACCCCCCCGGTTTTGAGATGGGCTACAATAACCAGCGGGGCGACAACGCCGACAACAATGTTCAGTCTTTCCCACCCTTCAACCAAAACATGATGTTCAATGCACCGACCGGTCCCATGGCTGCAGCAAACCTCCAGCAACTTCAGTTCCAGCAGAACATGATGAACCGAGGTCCCCCTCCCATGAACTACAACTTCCCTCCCATGCAAGCTGGATTTAATGGTTACAACGGGCCCAACCCATCGATTGACCAGTTCCGCCAACAGAACATGTCCAACGGCAGCCCCATTCAGCCTCCCTCGCAGCAGATGCCCCAGATGCCTGCTGGTCAGACTCCCTTCGCTCCTCCAGGTTTCAACATGACAATTGGTGGGTATGGCTATGGCAACATGGGTGGCGGCATGCCCAACATGGGCTACATGCAACAGGAGCAGGGAAACTCTCGACGTGGCCGGGTAAGTTGAATTTATTGCCCAACATGCAAACTTCCAAGTGACTAAAGCTAACATCTGTTACAGCGATGATTGAATAACCGCCGCGTTTCCATGTTCCAGAAGAACAAGGATGCACATTCTATTCTTAGACGAATCTATTGACACTTCTATCTCGCTTTATCGGGCCATTTCTAACACAAGACGCCATGAGGAGTTGGGGGAATACGGGATTGTCATCATTCGGATATAAAGGCATCGCTATTCACGGCCACGTTGTCATGATGGTCCAATTGGACCAGGTATTATTCGTACAACTTCGGATGCCCTATTCTATTGCTTCGATGCCTCCCTCTGCTGCTTTGCTCGTGGCGCGTACGCGTCGGGCAGGCCTTTTTATGTTGTACGTCGTCGCCTGCCAGCGAACGGCGAGGCAGGAATATTCTACGATTGAACGAACTCAGATCAGAAGGAAGAAAATAATATTAAAAAAAACATGCAGAATCAAGGCCCCTCGGCAACGCAAGGCCCTCGGTTCTATTTGTTCGCTTCTTTGTAGAAATCTTACGGCTGCTTTGCCCGCTTGGGACTACCGACTTACTTTGTGTAATGCTCTGTGGGACGCCTGGGGATCACTGTTTGTTTGGACTTAGGATTGGTTTGGCTTGACGAGCAGGCAAGGAAGAATGGGATGATGAGCTAACACAGCAGGAAGGGTGGCGTAGTGAGTTGTGATTTGTGCCATGCTAGATTTGGACCTAGTTGGCCAGGCAGCTAACCCTCTATCGAGAATTGTATATTATATGGAATCACCAGGTCATTAGGCGCATTTGACCCCCTTTTGAATTGATTATCTATGTTGCAATTACCTAGGTCCAATCCCAGGGGTGAATGCAATGAAATTGGCATCACCAAGTTTCATCACGTCTCAATATCTTTTAAAAGTGTGCAGTATCTGCGATATATCCTCCGCCTCCAACTTCCTCGACGTCATGTCGCATTTTTATCTTCCCAGGTGGTATCAAAACAAAGTTCCACCTCCATTTGCCTATGATACATCAAGAGCATGCTAAAATAAAATAAAATAAAAAACCGGGTGTCCGCTCAGACCTTGATGCTCCCCCTCAATCCCGCTTCCACCAAGGGAAATCCGTCCACCTCCAAAAATATATTCACCCGTTAAGCATTTCTCAGACCCTGAGAGGGCCCTTGATGCCAACAGTCCATAAAATGAAGAGACCCTAGCAGAATGGTGTGAGAGGTGGAACCGCAAGCCTGGGAGCTGTTATAAAACGACAAGAAATGAACTGAACCAAAATAAGCAATATTTGGGGGGGGGGGAAGAGCACCCCAGTCATCTCTATGCCATGTTCATGATGGAAATACCAAAACCCTCCAAACTCCACTTCCATGGTGCAAGCCTCGGAAGATAACAAAACGGGAGAGTGCATGTGTGCTGGGGGGGAGAATTCATACAGCTCTATAAGAGAAAAGGGGTATGCGGTAGTTAAACAAGCGTGTCAGTTTGCACGGTGGAAAGTAGTGGCTTCCGAGTGAGAATAAAGGAGGTTGACAACGTCAATCAATTTCCATGGTACCTTCGGCGTGGTCGATGGTGGAGGGAGGAGTGGGTTCAGTAACGGGGAGTTTTTCTATAGGCTCCACGATAGAATCTTCGGGTGAGAGGATGCTAGGCACATCCGTATCGTGGTCTAGCAGTGCAGCCGTGACACCTGTGGGCGGTGCGTCGCCGAGAATATCACGGATGCGGGCAGACATGGCATCCATCTGACAAAGGAGAGCCCGCAGGCCAACCCTGTCGTCTTCTGTCAAGTGTCCAGCCGCAATGTTGTTGGCATTGTTCTTCGCCATTAAGGCCAAGACTGTGGGGTCGGCAGATTTCTGTTCCTTGGTCAGCATTATGATGCATGGAAGCAAGGCAAAGAGCAAAGGACAATCCAACTCACAAGAAGGGCTGAGACGAGGTCATCCACATTATCAGACCTTCTCGACTTCAGGCTATTCAAGGCCAAAGACACCTGCATCTCATCGATAGTTCTCTGCACATCAGACCCTCTTATCGGGCGGTGAGGGTCATCAGGCGGTACCGGCACATAGGATATCCACCGGGGCTCGTTCTCACGGGGTCCATAGCCAGCACCTTTGCGGCGCAATCTTGTGAAACGGTCAGATAATGATGCGGAGGGAAACGAGGCGTAGCGATACTTACTGCTCGATGAAATCGAGGACGATGCCCTTGGACGCCAGTTTATAAGGGCGTCCAAATGAATCTGGATCTGGCCAGCCAGAGTGGTTGGATGATTCAGACCCATCGGCCCAATCCACTTCGATATGCCCATTGTTCTTGATGCCTCGAGAAAAGGCGGGGGAAATGGTCTGGGCACCTTTGATCTTGCGAAACCGATGAGCCGGGCCCATTGGTGGTATTTCTGTCAAGACGTCGTCAACGTGCACAGGGCAGCGCCACGTCTTGGGGACAGGAGGTACAGCAAGAGGGGGGTCCAAGCAGTCGAGATGCCAGTGCAGAGGACAGATGCTGCACGAGACGATTGCTCGGACATCAGTTGCCGACTTCTGACAGCCATGGCACAGCACTGCTTGGCCTTCTTCACGCTGCTTGAAGAAATCTGGAATCTCCTCATAACCATTCTTCTTCCTGCAGATTCACGCACATCGGTTAGCCCGGGTGGCAGTGTACAGTGCGAGCAGTAGCACTTACCTGGTCGTCTTGGCAGTGGTGGCCTCCTCGTAATCGCCGTCAGCAGCAGCCTTGACGCCTTCAAATCGCGTCTGGATCCTCTTCGGGAGACTAAAGGCTCGAGGGATGCTCTTCTCGAGGTTGTTCAGGGCACTAGCAAAAACGCCCCTATAAACCGGCATCCGCGACGGGAAGCGCTTGAACACACACTCGTTGCAGTACCACTCATCGGGGAGGTTATCCGACTGTACCATGCCCACGCACTCAAAATGGAATGACCGGGGGCAGCCGTCACAGCAGACGACATCGCCGGCCGCACCACAAGCGGAGCAATCTTCATCGTTGTCTGATGCCTGAGGGATTACCTGTCAGCTACCACTCATTCTGTCACATCCACATATGCTTCGCGCGTCGGGGGGGCTGGCCGGAAAAGCGGATCTGCAGGGGCCACCAAAATTGCCTTGTCTGGTGATCGATCCTGGCTGGGCGATGGGGAAAAAAGGCGCCGCAACCGGGACATCACGAAATATAGCCATAATATGCTCTGGGCATCTCCTGGGTGAGGGTGGTGGCACATACCTGATCCTTTGGCGCGTTGGCAGTCGCCGATGCATCACCCGTAGCTCGAGGAAGTCCAGCAGCAGGTCCTCCTCTCTTCTTCACTGGCCTGTAGGTAAGGGGACACACAGTTAGCATATTCCATGGCAAATATCAGCGGTGAATGTTGCAGTCGGCACCCAGTACCGAAAAACGCGTGAAATAACTTCTCAGCGCGACGCCCAAGGTGAATCAGTGTTGGATGAAATGAGACGTGGCCACACGCGACAATACAAACTTCCCCATCTCCCACTTTAAAACAAAAGAAAAAACACACAAAGGTAGATGGCAGCGCTCCAAAAATGGTGTTGTGTCGATGAATAGCATGCTTCCGAGGCAGTAAATGATGGGGAAAGTGAATCTTAGCGGGACTTACGATGATTTGACCCGGAGACCGGATCTCGGTTTCTTGCTTGGGCGAAGCGAGGGCGTCGCGGCTCGTGATCCAACTGTAGAGCTACCGTCCTGGAATGACAATGCAACAGGCGAGACTATCATATCAACATCATCGTGGGGCCTCTTGCTCGCGGATCGCGTGGATCTAGTGGTGGGTGGGATGGCAATGGACTGGCGCGTCTTCCTTGTCTTCCTGGCCGGTGTGACAACTTGCTCCTCACTCATGCCGCGAACACAGCTTTCCTCGCCAGCGACGCTATTCGCGAAGCGCCGTGCATCCTGCCTTCGATCCCAAAACGAATCTTGGTCGCCGCTAGGGGCGTCGTTGGTAGACATAGGGGCCTCGATGGAACCCTTGGCAGCCTTGGACTGTTTCCTGGGCAGATTGGGGAAGAGCTGCTCAGCGGAAACCCTGCCCGGCATGCTGGCACTTGCACTAGCATCGGCCGCAGAGATGTTGGATGAAATAGGATGTGTGGGAGAGTTTGATGTGGATGGACTGGATCTGGATTGCCTGGTCTTGGAGGCGAGTGATTTGCGGCGAGTGGTGATTGGCTGAGATTTTGGCGCATCACTGGAGTCAGGCCCAGGACGAGTGTTCGCTCGACGGACTGGGCTGACGGGCGCCATGCTCACCTCGGGCGAAGACAGGCTCATGACGGATGAGAGGGATGAGTCGCTCGATGCCGAATCGCGCCTGGTTCTCTTCCGCGTAGGCGTACGAGGCTCACCCTTGATGCCGTGCCCGCTGGTACCGGCACTGACCCCCGACGCCATTTTTCGGGGCGTGTCGCGGGTGGCGGCGTTTGGGTGGGTATGAACAGAGTGCGACGTTTTGGCCCTCTTGGCTGCCCGATCCTCCGACTGCAGCTCCTCCATGTCCTCTGTCTGGTTTTGCAGCAACAACTCTCCATATGGCGCGGGCTTGGGTTTGTGAGGCGTGAAGCGGTTGTTGGTGGTTGGGGGTACGAAGTAGTAACAGCCCTGATTATCCTTCTTGCCTTCGCGCTTCTTCTTCTCCATCTGCTTCGAGAACTTTCGCAGTGTCACTGCGTCTGCTGTTTGACTAAAAACATCCTCAATCATAGCCACAAAGCTCTGTTTGTGTGAGTTTTCGTCGTAAAGCGTCCTGAGCGCCCAGGCTGTCGGGTAACGGTAATGTTTGAGGGCTTCATCCACTGCCGACTCAACAACCTTGTCTGCAAATTCCTTGTCTTCGGGCTCAACTTGAGGAGATTCTTTTTCGTTGGTCTCCTTGGAGCTCCTTGTCTCCTTGGGCGTGGTAGGCTTGGTCACAGTAGATACAGAGCTCCTCCTGCCACCTGAAGACCGCCGAGTTCGCTTTCCCAGGGACACGCGGGCCGACTGGCGACGCTTAGGAGGCAACTTGGGGTCGTAATCCTCGTCGTCGTCGTCTACTGAGACTTTGACGGCGATGGACCTCCGGCGTGGCGGTGTAGGGGGGACTGTGGGAGGTGGAGGGGGAACTGTGGGAGGTGGAGGGGAAGATGCAGAGGCTGGTGCATCTGGTGCGTCTGGTGCGTCTGGTGCGTCTGGTGTGTCCGGCGCAGGCTCTGAGGCAGAATTTGCAGCATTCCCGCCTGATGGCCTCAAAATGATCTTGCGCACCGAAGAGCCCGCATCAGAGCCCGCTTTCTTGTTCTTTGGGAACGCACCCAGCGGCGCCATGTTTTCGACGACGCCATGTCGCATCAACCCATCATCCTCGAAGCTCGCCTTTGCTTGGACCGTAGGCTCCAACCATCTTTGCATAAATGCCCGCGACGCCTGGCTTGCAGAACCCTTTGATTGATCGGCTGAACCAGTCGTGTTTCCGTTTTGAGGCCGTGCTGGGCTCGAAAAGCGAGATCGCGAGGCTCGCGTGTTGGAAGAAATCATGGTGCCGGGCTGGCTGGTCGCCCCTGGGCCGCGGGACGGGCAGCGCACCTTTTCAGGCCTGCGAGGAGCGTGTTAGTGAAGAGCACGAGGAGCGGCTATTGGGGGTGTGAAAGTACTTGGCTCTTGGGCAGCAGCATGAATATATGCTGCACGATCGCGTCTTTTCCAGCAGAGGACGCGCTTTCTTGAGGAGGAGAGGAAAAGGCGAGGCAGGGTGTGGGTAGAAGAGGTCCCCAGAGACAGGCGTCGGAGGAGGCGGCGTGTCGGACAAGGGGGGGGCCAAGTGCCACGAGCAACCCGCCCCAAGCACTCTCTGCAGCAGAAAAGCACTACAAGAGCGCTACACTGATTGCTGCAAGCACTGCAACAACCTCGCATTTGTGAACATGGATTGCAAGCACCAGGCTGCACAGCACGTTTCTCACTGCACACCGTCTAGACTGCACAGTGGCCATACGAATGCATCTCGACCAGCTGCCTAGAACCGAATGCTGCTTGCCGATTCCTTGTTTGGCGAGCCCAGTAACTGACATCGATCCACGCCGTCCATTGTTTTGTTTTTTTTATCTTCGTCCTCGTCCTCGACTAACAGGACGGATTTTAATCTTGACCCCGCCGTGTCTGCCCGGGTGTGTTATTAAGGTGCGTTCCCACCTCCCTACGCTTCTTATAAGCTAAAGCCGCGCTCCCGTTGCCCGTTAACAACGTTACTAGGCTCAACTCACCCGGGTCCCATGCCGTCAGGCTGGACTCGCCGAAAGGGCTCGTTACTCCAAGGCCAGCACTCCAGACCACGATGGTACTGCAGCACCCTCTCTCCCTTACCCCATCTGCACTGTAAGTGGCAAGGGGGCGGGATGCATGGCGTATTGGCTGAGAGCGGGCGAGTGGGAGATCCCAAGCCCACCTACACTGTCTAACACTTGCGTTGCATTGGGTCCCCTCGTTGTGTTGGCTAAGGCTCTCGTCCGGCTGCATGTTAACCGCCTTCTCATTGCCCATCCCGCCTGCACATTACCTGGCTTCGTCTCTTGTCCCTCCCCTTTCCAATGACTCACCATGCCGTAGCGGTGGTTGTCGGCCTGTCGTCCATGTACACTTTGCCTTGGTGATCATTCACTTACACACCCCTTTCTTTATCCGGTTCTGGGAGCTTCCATGCGTCCCACAACCCAGCACAAAGGGATCGATCCCCATTCACGGGCCGGAATGCAAGTTCGGGTATTCGATGTTGGGGAAGGCGACTTGTCAGTGCCGGGCCTGTTGAGTTTCCTTTCTATGTACCAGACCTTTGCTCAACTACCTTAGCTAACACGATGGATACCGCTTCCGAGGAGCTTTCCTGCCCCCCAGCAGCCCTCAACAGGCCGGGCGCTGTAAGAGCTCTCCACCAACGAGACCAGCCCCCATGGCAGCCCGGTCGTGGCCCGATTTGCCGATATACATGCTGTGGTTTTTTTTTCATGCGCCTCTGCTCCATTCATCACCCAGGTTGCTAGATCTTGGCCCCTGACCCATTTCTTTCTTCTTCAGCCTCATTTATGCCTCGCCCTCCTTCTTAGCAGCGGCCTTCTTCTTGTTCTTGTTCTTCTTGTTACCGGTGTTTCGGGCAATTGGCTGCTCGAGGATCTTGAGGATCTCCTCATCCTCGATCTTCTTGTCGGACTGGACCTTGGTCAGGTCAAGAGCAGGGGGGGCACCAAGCTTGGTGATGCCGTTCTTGGTGATGGCTGCGTCCATATTAACAGGGTTCCATCTCACGGTTGTTGTTTTTTTTCTTTCTTATTTTCTTTTCGTTGAATTGATTGATGCAAAGGGATAGACATACCGAAAGTAGTGAGATAACGAGCGACATTGCCATTATCCTTGTCGCCAACCAGCTCGTACTGGCGGAAGACGTTGCCTCGGACACACTCCACAACACCAGACTTGGCATCACGCTCATCCTCGAGCTGTCTCAAGCTGAAGGGGAAGGTGCCAAACTTCTTCTGGACCTCGGAAAGGATCTTGCGAGATGTCGGTCGCTTCAAGCCATAGGTTTGGGTAGTGCGGCGGTGAAGGGTGGCACGCTGGTCAATGGACTTGACCTTGCCAGAGCCCAAACTGACGCCCATCTCGACACCCCAAACCTCGCCGGTCTCAGGAACACCGTCGCCCTTGGTGCCCTCAGCAGGGGCGAGAACGATCTTCTTGGTTCCTTCGATCTCGTTGCGGTCGAACAGCCACGAAGTGGTGCTCTCGACGAGGTTCACATCGTAGGCCTTGGTGACCTTCTCAATGAGACTGGTAATCTGAGATTGGGTGGGAGCCTTCTTGGAGGCAGCTTTGGCCTTCTCCTCCTCGGTGCCCTGGGCCAGAGTACCGGGGGGGATCATCAATCGCAGAAGAAGCTCGTTGGCATAGTAGTTAGCCAGGAGCAGGTCAGCATCTCGGCCAGTGATGGGTTCATCAGCCTTGTCGGCCGACTTGGCAATCACGGTATCGCAAACAATGGAACCGAACCCGTCAATCTGGGCACCAAGCTGGATCTTGATAGGCTCGCCTTCCTTGATCTCAAGGCTGGCCTCGGCCTCATCCGAGATGAGGGGAGTGAAAGGGGTGATGTAGGACGCGGGAGAGACGGTAGTGGGGTGAGAGAAGCCTTTCACAGCGTCAGCCATGGGGCGCGATTGAGCATGGAAGAGTCAGCGGAAACATACCCTTGGTGACCTTCTTGCCTCGGTAGACCTTGCCAACCTCTTCCTCGATCAGCTTGTCACCGGCCTGACAGACCTCGACAAACTTGGCGCCGGGGACGACAAGCTTGGAAACCTCGGCCAGGACCTTCTCGGAGATCTGGGCAGCGGTCTTGTACTTGGTGATAGTATCAGGGTTGTTGAGGGTGTAGTCTGATATTGGCAAGAATTAGTTTGCTGTATTTTTACCACGTTTAGAGCGACGCGGTGGTCGCGGTAAAGCTGGCGACGGAGCTCTGGTGGTGCTTGTGGCGGGGTAGCGACGAGGGGTACTGAGCAACCCCATGGCACGGCCAGTGACGAAATTTGGACAGCGACACGGCAGCCAGCAAGCAGTCGCAAATATGTGCAGGCACGTGTCCATGGGCAGCACGTGTCCATGGGCAACAGTGGGAGTGTGAACGACAAGCTTGGGGTGTCGGGCAGACTCACCAACAACCTCCTTCTGATCCTTTTGTTCCGACATGGTGGGTGGCAGCTGGTCTGGCCAGGTACGGGTACAGGCACGGGTATGTGTAGGTATGGAGGTGGAGGACGGAGGGATGCTCAGGTCAAGTCACTCAGGGCAGGAGTAGGTGGAATTTGCGAGGAGGGGTTTGGGAGGGCTTCGAGGGTTGGTGGAGAGATGAGTGACGACGGTGGATGGTGGAGGGGTTATTGTATTATGATTAGCTAGGTTCGGGGCAGGTAAACTCGCCCCATACCTTGATTCTGTGTGCGCGCTTGAATGTGTGCCTCGTGTGCGTCCGTCTTTGTGGGCGTGTGCGTGCGCCACCTCGAGCACGTCGAGCATCGACAGCAAATCAGACCTATTCTGGCCAAGAACCTTGCTGCGCTCCATAATGACCCGTTTCGGCTTTGCCATGTCCTGGTTGGCATCGCATTTTTATTATGCGAGGCTACCTGTGGCTGTGACTTAAGTGGAACTGAAACGGAGTAGCAACGGTGGTAAACCCAACAGCAATGGCTTGTGAGAGCTTTGGCGGCGTGCTTTTGGTTGCTTATACACAGAAATACCGTTGTGTGCTCAGTGGGAGCTTGGTGTTACTCGAGTGACAAATGACTTCATCCAGCCCTACCTACTTTCCATCTTGGGTAATCAGTCACTTTACCCCTCTAGTGAGCTTATGCTGTGAGCTTACCCTATAGATAGACATCAGTAATTAGTAGCAATCCTGTATATACAATTAAAATAGTTATTTATGATTGTTTCTGGTAGCTTTTTTCATGTGGGTTTTGTGTCACCTCGTTGGTTATAATAAGTGTATTTTTTACCTTATTTATATCATTGCTTGGGCGACGTCTGATGTTACTCGTCTTCGGGAGCAATTAGGTTTGATGCAAGAATTTAGGCCAACCAGTTTATGGTATCCTTGCTTAGTAGAGGGTACAACAGACTTGCAACTGCATTTTTTTTTGTAGGGCCAAAAAAATCGGAAGCTAAGCAGAGAGGAAAAGAAAACAAAATGGATCATGTATCTGACCATATCTTCAAAGCAAGAGGCGAGACAATTCGGCGTTTCATGTGACATAACTGACCGTAGGGAGGCATGACACGCCTAGTTCGCCAACAACGCCACACCAGGCGTATGCGGTGGCGCAATGTATATTGGGTTGTGGCTTATGGGGTATAGTGTACACAGATTTATGTGAGATTAGGCTGAACAACAGTGTACTAGTACATATCAGAGGTTATCGCCTCTTTTCCTAAGCCAACGGGAGGGTTTGCCATTCGCGGTCGCGGCAGAATCCTCTCCTAGTCATTTACTGCCTGGCACCTTTTCTGGTCTCGCGCTGCCACAAGCCCATCATCCGTCTAAGATCCAACTCGACGACTCCCGCCTCGCGTCGCGCATCACCCTTCGAATCCGAGCCCTGCGCGTCCTCATCCTTTCCCGCCATTGTCGCGGTCTTTCCGCTGCGCCGCGACCAGCGACCGTCCACCATGGCTGCTCAGCCCTCCGCGTCTACGGCGCCTGCGACGGCACCGGCTTCGACCGCAACGTCCAGCACCGGCAAGGACTCGACGCCCGGCTCGGCCGCCGGAATGCCTGTCCGCACCAAGGAGACGTTCGACAAGCTCATGGTTGAGCGATTCATCACCCGTGATGCCATTGCAGCCGCTGCGCTTGGCGGCCAGCTCGACCAGACCCGCAAGTCGACCACAGACACGCGCGACAAGATTCAGGAGTATCGCATGGTCCGCACCGATTATCGCCAGTGGTTCCCTCCTAGCAGACTTTACGGCGAAGGTTACAATGGCTTTGCCAATGGCTACACTGAGAACCAGGCGCCCTCTAGAATCGTCTATCCCTCCCAAAAACTCCGACCGGGCCAGCGAACCACACCACCCCTCAAGTACAAGCGCAAGGATATGTTGAAGCAGGCTGAACAGCACGAGGAGCTGGTCCCCCTGCGGCTCGAAGTCGAGTGGGACAAGATTAAGCTGCGCGACACATTTACCTGGAACCTCCACGAGCGCCTTCTCCAGGTCGAGCTATTCGCCGCTCAGTTGGTTGAAGACATGGGTCTAAAGGCGCCAGCTTCTCAGCCCGTATATGAACAAGTTGTTCAGCAGATGCGTGAGCAGCTCAACGACTTTTATCCGTTTGCTTACTCGGAAGAGGACGCGTTGGACCCTGAGCTGCCTTACTCTGCCTACAAGAACGACGAGATGCGAATCCTCATCAAGCTCAACATTACGATCGGAGCGCACACCCTTGTCGATCAGTTCGAATGGGATATTAACAACCCTGCCAACTCACCCGAAGATTTCGCCGCCTCGATGGCGAGGGACCTCTCCCTCTCTGGTGAATTCACAACAGCAATCGCACACTGCATTCGTGAGCAGACGCAGCTCTTCACCAGGAGCTTGTATAGCATCGGACATCCGTTCGATGGGCGGCCTATTGAGGATCCCGATCTCGTTAACGCTTTCCTCCAGACCCCTCTTCCTGTTGTTTTCCGGCCCCAGCAGCAGGCCAAGGAATACGCCCCCTACCTGTACGAGCTTAGCGAGGTAGATCTGGAACGAAATGAAACCATCTTCTCGCGTGAGCAGCGACGACAGAAGCGGTCCATTAATCGACGAGGCGGTCCCCAGCTCCCAGATCTTAGAGAAAGACAGCGTACAATCCGTACCCTTATTGTGTCGTCCGTCCTTCCTGGAGCAGCTACCTCAATCGAAGAGAGCCGCTTGTATAAGCGTGCTGCCGGTGCCAACAGGAAGCGCGTTGTCCGCGATGGCGATCTTTCAGAGTCAGATGAGAGTGAGGACTCAGCTCCTGACTCTCCCGCTCCCTCTCAAATCACTGGCGGTACTGCTCGAACCCGTGGAATGCGCGGTGCTGCTTCGGCTGCACAACAGAGAATGGCCAATCTGGGTCGCTCGGAGACTCCCGAAGCTGGCTCCGTGTCACACCACCACGAAACTAGGACATCTCGCCGCTTTAGAGAGGAAACAGAGGAGCCTTCTCATATGTTGGTGACGCTCAAGGTGAATCGTGAGAAGCTAAAGAGGTTACTGAAGGGTGACTACCGCGACCTGAGAACACCATCGCAAACGCCGGTACCTACTCCAGTCCCTACCAGCGTTCCTATTCCCTCTAAAGCCATGCCTCCACCATCCGCCCCCTCATCCTCTACGCCCCAAACCCCTCAGCCTCCCCAGAGCGGTTCAAAATTCCCTCCAGGTCAGATCGGCCGTTTGCCTGCTCCTCCGCCCGTTCCTGGGCAATCCCCCCCACCAGCTGTAAGTTTGCCCGGTCTCGAATGACAGCGACCCGTCCCTTTCCTACGGTCATGTTGCTAACACTATCTGTTTGTAGCCACCACCTCCAGAGTGGCTTATCAACGCCCTGAAGCAGTTGGAGAAGCAGTACCCCAACGGCGACAAGTTTGAGGCTATAATGAAGTACTCGTACTTAGATCCCAACACCGAGCTGCCCATCCAAGGTCAACCTCTCCCAGAGGGCGTCAAATTTGCTTGGCTGCCCCGTATCCGCTGCCTCGACTGTACTACTAAGCTGTACACTCCTGGCCCAGACATGACGGCCCAGAAGTTTGAGGCCCATCTGAAGTTCTCGGGCCACCGCGAAAAGGTTCGCCAGCGCCAGGCTCAGGAAGCAGCAGCAGCGGCGAACTCTGCCTCATAGACCCGGGCGTGTCGTTTGCCGTCTTTTTTTCTCTTGTGCTATGTCTGGTCTGTACTGTAGAGACGAAGATGTTGGGAAGGACAAAGGGGGCGTTTATTTTATCTTATTTTTCAAAACTTCCCCCCCATTTCTATTTGTGTTTTCCTTAGCAATCCAAAACTGGGAAGTAAAACTTTGTACATAGGTAAACCATTTGACGCCGTGGGAAGATCATGGGTAGAGGGGTTGGACGAGTAGGAGGAACTGTATTGGTGGCCAAAGGGGATAGAGATGGCTCCTCTTTTCTACCACTACCTTTTTCTCTATCAAAAGATGACAATTGTTTTTAGGACATTGTTTTGGAGGCAGGGGTTAGAGGCGGCTTTTTGTCTAAAAAAAGAACCCCCTTAAATCCAAAAAGAACAAAAAAACAAATGGATAGCTGGGTTAGGACACGGAAATGGCTCAAGCTGTTTAGTCGGCTTTATGAAAGAACATCATGTATCGATGAATGGCATAGCCACTTTGGCTATTTGAATCACACGGACACCCCAACATGAACAGAAAAACGAAGACACAAATCAACATTCTTCCCAGCCACAGGGCGAGAAAGTGGGTATACGAAGTACGTAAATACAAAGGGTCTCCTGACTCCGCCCGACATCGAAGCAGACCGTCCGTTTACATCTGCTTCTCCATCGTTACCTCCCCACGTGTGGCTATATAAGAAGAACCCAGATAAGTACAAAACAATATAAACCTCCGACCCAATAAAGCTACCCAGGAACCCCACAAAGACCAGGCTTTCAAGCCAACCCGGTGTAACCCCTTGCTTTTCTCCAAACGTACACACGAACTTTCGTTGCTAGCAAGCTTTCAATCACTCGTCGCTGTCCACATCCATGTCATCCTTACCACCCTGTGTCCTCGTTGACCGTGCCAGGCGTGCGCCAGCCTTGGCTATTGGCTTGGTAGCTTTGCCTTTGGAGGTGGCCACCTTGTGTCCGTTCGACTTTGGTGTCTCGGCACCTTGATCGGATTCCGGAGCTTCGTCGTCCTTGGGCGGCTCATCATCCTCTGACTGTGCATCGCCTTCATTCTCATCTGCCTCCTCGCCTTCTGAAGGGGCACCCGAGAGTTCTGATTCTTCTTCATCTGAATCAGAGTCGCCCTCATTCTCATACTCCCATTCCGCAACACCTTCCAGCATCTCTGCTTCGTCTTCTTCATCATCTCGTTCAGCGTAGCCCGACACCTTGTGTGCACGGCCACTGCGACGGCGCTCTGCGGGTAGTGCAGAGCCACCCTGGGAGGTCTTGAGCTTTCTGGGTTTCGATGCTTTCTTAATCTTTACCTTTGCCTTGCGTTTCTCACGAATCACCGTCTTGATCTGGGTTCTGGATCGTTTCGCAGGGGGATCGAGCCGTTCGCCCATGGACTTGCGTTTCTGTATATGGTGTCAACAGCCATCTCATTGTATTTCATTATGCCACATACCTTCTTGCGGTCGGCTGCTCGAATTAGATCATCCAGCTTCTCATCAAGTTCATCTGGAATGTATTGCTTCTTGGCGATCTCCTGGGCTACTTCGCTGGATGGAAGGGCCTGGTAGAGCCCAGTTGGCAGACCAACCTTACCTGGCCAGGCCTGAAATACCCAACTCCTCTTTTCTTGCCATTTGCGAACAATGGCTTGCGCGAGATCGCTCAAGACGTATAGCCTGTCACTATTCTCGGGGTTGATGCCATCACGAGTCTGTTTAACCCTTTCTGCATACTTGTATATGAGGGATATATTCTCCTCCGTCGCGACAGTACCGAGGTAGAATAGGAAGTAGTTGGCAAAGTCTGCCAGATCGCGAGGGTCATAGTTATAATCAGGATGGTGTGCTAAGAGAGGAATCAGCCTTCCCATCATGGCTTCCATGACTTGTCGCTTGCTCTCCTCGTAGTATCGAGCTCTGGACCTCAGCCATGTTTCCACCCGATTCTTGAGATCTACCACTGGTTCGAATGCAACGAGGAATAGGATCGTGTAGAACCTGGCTCGTAGCCGTCCTCTAGTGATATAGTTCTGAAGCTTCTCCATGAAGCGGCGACGGACGTTGAGCTCACTGTCCTGCACGAGCTCTGCCAATTTGTTAAAGCTTGCAGCATCAAACTGATCGTCATACTTTCTCACTGTGCACAGCTTCAGAATTAGCTGACCTGCGAGAAGCCTGAGACGTTTCTTATGAGCCAAGGGAGTCTCCTTGTCCTTGCAAAACTCTCCCTCCATGACGACGAGTGTCTTAAGAAGCTTGAATACAGGCTTGACCCGCTCGTCAGCGTCAGATTCCTTCTCATTCGCCAACACCTGGTTCACTAGCGTCTTCAGAGAAAGACATTTTGCCTGAAGCTCCTCGTTCATGTTTGCATCGTCAACCCATGAAGCCTCTGTATCTTCCTCAGACCGAACTTGACGGAGAACCTTTTTGATGGTCATCTCATGGATCGCATCATCAAAGTCGACTGTCACTGACGGCGCCAATCGCTCCAGCTGGCTGACTGCTGATAATCGAGTAAGGAAGTGAGTCGAGCCATAGTCCCAACCATTCATGATTGTTTGCAGTAGGTTGGTTGCTGTTACTTTGCTCTTGTCGTCGTTCTTGGCGAGAAGTATATTTACGGCGTACTTAGCAACTCTGGAGGGGGTGCCATGTAACGCGTAATCCATGAGTACTTGAGTGAACTTTCTGTCGTAGGTGATATCGTTGGGGTATCGCTTCGAGTACGAAGAGTATGCTTTGAGGATATCCACCACGGCAGGGTCGTTGCTTCGACTATCTGATGGTACCTGGTCGATTATTTCTTTCCTGAGATTTTCCGAGTGGGCCTTGAACAAGTCAGGATTTCGCTGTGAGATATCATTGAGAATCTCGTGTGCAACGGCTGCGAGACCTTCCTTGTCGTTTTTGGAATAGTCCATGATTGTTGCTAGATGGCTTCTGTTGAACATGAGCGAACTGGAGCGATACAGGAGAGGAATGAGTGTGTCTAGACAGCTGGCCGCTGAGCTGGCTTGAATTTTGACAATGAGCTCATTGATAGCTCTTCGTACCGTCTTGAAATCGCTTTCAGAACCGATAGCGAATTTCATAAGCTGATAGTTGCGGCGCTCGTTGAGCTTAGCAAACTTCTGCAGGTCGGCACGAACCTTGAGTAGGTCAGGAAAGAAGGTACCGAACCATTGTAAGGTCTTATTCAAACCTGCTTTGACCTTGTCCTCGTTTCCGTCGATGACGCCGCCGTTGTAAGCTTCGCACTGCTGAATAAAGAGCGCCACGCCCTTCGCCACTTGGGGTTGGCGGGCTTGCATAGCGAAGAATGCCTTCTTGGCGGGGACATCAAGAGATTTGAGCATCAGAAGGATTCTCTCGGCGCGGATCTTGTCTTGGTCTGTCTGACTTCCATTAGGCTGCCCCTGAGACTGGGAAGCACCAGGGGATTTCTGTCCCTTTCCTTTGATCAATGGATACTTGAGAGGGATCAGACACTCGAACATGACTCGGTCCAGAAGAATGTTAAGGTCAGGGTCATTGGCGTAGAATGCATTAACGATACGAGAGGGCACTCCGCCCAGACAGGCCACGACAGCCTCCTGGCCTTCAGCAAGCTCGCCAGCACCAACGGCCCACAACTTGCCGAGGAGAACCATGGCGTCAACACGGACCGCAGGCTTTCGATCTCGGCATCGATCGGCAAGACTGGCAAAGATGGACCCTTCTTTTTCAACACCGCCAATAGCCCCGAGCTTCGTGATGATATCGCGGAATTCAAAGAGCTCTATGGCCTTCACTGCGGCCAACCGCACTCTTTCTTCGCTGTCGTTGAGCTTGTCCCCGAGGCCTTTGATAAGTTCATTCTCATCCTCTCGGCTAAGACCGATTCCGCCAGCAGAGGTGGACAGAATATAACCCACGGCCGAGACCCAGGCAGACCGAATTGTGCCTGCCTTGTCGTTTCTTCGCCCAATAAAATTACGGAAAACAACGGGATGAGTTTGAGCAAAGGACTGAGGTGAGTATGGCTTCGTTAAAACATTCTCTTCGGCTGCTGTTGCCGGCACGTCGTCCAAAAGTCGCAGCGGAGGATAGGCAGCTGGATCTAATACAGGTGGCGGGGGAGGACCTGCGGCGCCAATACCGGAAACCATGTCCCCAATTGCCTCGGTGGCAATTTGACGCAAATGAACGTTATCCGCTGAGAGTTCTGCTTCGATCTGGGGGATGACATTGAGAAGGATGGTGGGGGCAGCTCGCCAAAGCTCACGGATGAGAAGATGTGCCTGACGCAAGCTTTTCAGATCCGCGTCTGATGGTCCCGAGCTGGCGTCTTCCTCATCTGAGTCATCGCCCTGTTTGTAACCATTGGCCTTTGTCGCAAATCGAGAGGCATTCAGAATGACATCGCTAAAATACTGGCTCACATAGCGGGCCATTTTGTCGGAGCAGCCATTGCAGACGTTTTTGGCCATGACATACGCAGGGGGCTCTGTTTTGACAAGCAAGGTGGACTGGTTTCCGTTTTGCTCCCGATTTCGATTCCCCCCAGGAGGTGCAGCTCGCAGGAACTGGCTAATGATTGCGTCAATGACTGACGCAGACACGCTTCCAGATTCATCTATTAACTGCATGAGCATTTCGGTCAGGTGAATCTCGACGTCCTTGGCGACTTGCTCCTCGGACGCCGCTTTCGATGCTGAAGACACCCCGTCAAAAGTCGAATTGAACAGACGCAGAATCAGCTCGTCGGCACCGTGCACCTCGTTCATAAGTAGAATACTCTTGACATCAGTGAGAGACATCAAAACGTATTTGTGCTGGCTGTCGTAAGGGTTTGTTGGGTTGTGAAGAGCTGGGAGGATATCCTTAATAAACATGGTAAACATCATCTGTACGGTCGAGTTAGCCGATAGCTAGAGAAGAGTCCGGGAAGCACACGAAAACGCACCTTGAGCTGGTCGTCGGTGAAGGGAGCGTCGGGCACATAGAGACGTAGAATGTCGACTAAACAGCAAGCAGTGTAAGCTTTGACTCCGCGATCTTTGTGCTGCAAGAGATTGCGGTGGCCTAGCTTTGAAGCGACATCCTTCAATGACTCCAGGTCTGTGCTGCCTTGATCAAGGTCGGCGAGCTCTTTGGACAGGTGCTCGAGGCGGCTGAGTAGAGTCCCCGTGGGAATTGGTTTGGCAGGGCGCCATGAGAGCTCCTCGTCAAACTCCAGGCTACGTTGCTCTACCTCAACTTCCTGCTCAGAGCCGGCATCTGGCTCTTCAGCTTCAGGTTCCTGCTCTGGTTGGTCCTGCTCCATGACCTCTTCTTCCTCAACCTCAACAGGCTTCTCAACGCGTGCGCGACGGCGCGCCATGGTGCGCGATGAAAAAAGGTCGCTTTCTCTAGTGGAATGAGAAATAGGTGACGCGATGGTCAATGGACCGCGGACCGCTGGGGCGGTGTGTTGGTGGTTGTAGATTGGTGTAGAGCGGGAGCAGTTGGAGTTGTCGCGGACGCAGGTCGTGGATGGTGGCGCGCAACAGGTAGGCTACCGCATCGCATCCGCTGGGGAAATGAAGGCGGGTACACAAGTCTCGCAGGGGACGGGTTCGAGTCAAGTGCCCGGAAAGGGACTCGAGAGAGGGCGGGAGTCGTGGGGATTGAGGTGACGTCGCGTGGGTTGATGAGGAAAGCGAGATGCACCTTCGGGGGAGGGAGGACGTGATTGTGGTTGTGATAAGCGGAGACTAGGAGCGAGGTGTGCCGTGCCCTGCGTGTCGGGCGCCTTTGCTGCCGCTGCCGCCACCACGACCACGACAGCTACAGTGTCTGTGTGTGTGGGCGTACCCTGGTAGGTGCTTTTTTGGGCGGTGGGGAGGGGGATTTAGCACTAAGCTGGCTGCTCCGGACTACGCGCGACGCGACTTGACCGGCTTCTCTCCTGCGTGATGGGAGCGGGCCCACCTTGGCACCCCTTCTACTAAATTCATTGGCGCCATCCCTCGTATTGCCCAGGATTGGAAGCTTCCATTGATCGCTTGGTACCTTGTTTTTCCCGCCCACTGTCCACTTTACTTGCAGCTCGTTTCGTGTCATGGAGTACATAAGGCCAAATATCTCACCTATGCAATAACTAAGGTGGCCGCGCTTTTTGCGGTGTAGAAGTTGACATCTCGGCCCCGCCAATGCGCGCGTTTCGGATAGTTAAATACTACACTCTTTTCCCCACCATTGTAAATGAATATCCCCATCTGCCCAATTTCATGACAGCTGAGTGATTGCTAGACATGTCATTTCAGACACATATTTGGCCGCATTTGCACAGTGGACTGCCATGGGCATGCCGGCATAAAACTGCAATACAATGATTGGGTTGGTATCGACACCTATATGTATTCTGTTGGATTATAACAGGATATTGTTCATGCAATATTAACGCGGACTCCACTTTTTATTGAATAGCATAGTGGTCAATTCAACATATTCACGAGGCTTATGCATAACGCTATATAAATGTGTACAACTTGTGTATGTTATCATAGTCAGGTGTTGATGTACGAATCGCTTGAACAACGCGCGCTTTTAGCGAGAGGATGGAGCGGCCCTTACCGAGACGACCTTGAATTTCTCTCGACATAGTCCCCTGGTCCTTATGTAGTAATATATTAATATGCTATAACCTGCGGGATTACACTGCACGGCCATAGAGTGTAACTATTGGCCCATGTAAATTGTCATCCATTTCCTGACCTAACCTAGGTGTTGCCTAAGTATTCTGAAGATAAGATATATATGGTCTTGTATAAAGGCTTGAATTTCTACTAGACCTTAAATGATAAGCATAGGATGTCGGGCCAGGACTTGAGGATGCGTGTCGTCAATGGTACACGCTTAATCGCTTTGTCCGTTGCTCAATTCCAAGCATGGAGGATACCCGGCCTCGAGTCGGCCCTGTTAACTTATAAAGGGTCATGTGTCGTAGCAACTGCATTCTGTGATGCTCGGCATTCTGCTCATGGCCGTTGATGTACTACCCAGGTTATGTTTGCCTCATTTCACCACCGAGAAACATGTTACAAGATACACGGTGCTGTGATCCCATCCTGGAACATCTCCGTTGTTTCACTTTGGCAAGTTTAGGAAACACGTAGTAGCACAATTCTGGCGATGTTGTTTGCTTCCGGTCGACTCATCTTCCCGCCCGGCGACATCAAGCCGTTGTGTCGCTCGCATCTGTTTGTATTTCGCCGAGGTGAATTTTCTGATAAAGGGCCGTGAATGATGAATTTCCATTGTCCTTAACATTTCCAGGTGTCCCACATTGCAGTGGTTCAGCTGAAGGTTTGTAGGTCATAAAACTGCTGCCATCTTTTCCCCAGTTGAACTGCATTAGCAACATATTTCTAGCTCGTCTGATTTTGTGCAACCCCGGCCCCAATACCCGTTCGTTTGCGTATCCGTTAATTGGGAATACACAGCAGTTAGGCAATTTCCTGGAGGAACGACTGAACTGTGCATCTTGTCTCTTATGCACTGCCTCCTTTCTTTACTTCCAGCTATCGGTTCATTACCACGGATCACCGTGCTGTCAAGTTCGGGCTGATTCGAAACACCAATAAATCTTTAATGTAATTAAAGAGACAATGTTAGTAACAATCCCTTTTTCTTATTATTTTTATTTTATTTTATTTACTTTGAATTGTCTTTTCTAGCGGCAGTGCCTAGCAGCCGTCAAGTTCTCCTATTGTCAGTTGCCCACCAGCCGGCACACTATCTCCGCTTGAAAAGCGCCCGCTGCGCCGGCCCGTTGGCCTCGCCTCTTTGTTCAATAATTCACTGCCCTAAAGCATTGCTATCCTATTTCTCACCCTGACTTCGTGATATAAACACGGCCCGTGCCTCTTTATCTCTCCTTGAACTTGCGTCCTGTAGCTTCCCACATTGCCTCAGGTTCTCGGCCTAATCTTGTCCTGTCACAAGGACCACGAAAACCCTTTTTAAATTTCCCAAAATTCATGTACGAGTTACTTTTCCCTTTCCCTTCGCCTTCGCCGATCCTCTCGTCTAGAGGGATAACATTTCATGGGCGCCAACTAATCCTCGACACACGCGCTCACAATACAATCATCTAACCGCCCTCCAGATCCACTCGTTTTTGCTGCCTTCATCCACAAGCTTTGCACCAAGTATGAACTTCACCCGGTGCCTCATGTTTTGGACATATACTGACTGCCGCCCTAAAGTGACTTCCATGGCCAACACCGAGAAGGGCAAGGAGGCTCAGCAGGCCCCGGCGCCCTCTGCCTTCCAAAAGGTCAAGACAATCCTTACCCCCAAGAAGCTTGGTGCTGGAGTTCTTCTCCTACTCTGCGCTCTCGCCATTATGTTTGCCATGGGTATCCTATCTGCTGCATATGGTTTGTTCCCCTCATTTTCCTGTAGACATACTCTAACAGTCAAAGTTGGGTCCGACGACCACACTGGTGATAAAGCCACTGTCGTCAAGTACACTGATCGCCATTCCTCCAGTGCTCTAGTTCGTCGTAATGATGACCATGGCCAGGATGGTGTTCTCGTACCTATTTCGTGGGTCGACTGGATTCGCTTCCAATGCCATGTACTGATCTGTTTATTTAGCACCCAGACTGCTGTCACTACAATCTACAGCATTAGCCACAACACTTTGGTGGCTACCAAGACTGAGACCGTGACTGGCACCACTTTCATTACCGTTCAGCCCGAGCTGGATGCCTCAATCCTGACTTCCCTCATTACTTCCCAGAACTCCGCCGAAATCTGTACTTTGGAAGTTGTCACCATGACTCACAGCGTTACCGTCACCATCTCCTCCTCTCCCTCTCCACTTGAAGACGCTACAGTGGCCGGGAATCCTTCCACTGTCACCGATTTCCACACCGATGTCTCTTTCTCAGATGGCCTTCCCGACGCCACAATTTCTGGCAGTCCGAGCACGGTTACTGACATTCAGACAAGTTGGTCCGTCTCGAGTGACCTTCCCGATGCCACGATTTCCGGAAATCCTTCCATCGTAACAGACTTCCAGACTGATTTTTCTATTAGTGGCGGTCTGCCTGATGCGACTATCTCTGGCAGCCCTTCAACCGTCACTGATTTTCAAACAAGTTACTCAGTCTCTGGAAGCATTTGGACTGTTATAACAATAACCGACCTCTTCCCTCCCTCCCAAACTCTCAGCACCGTTACCAGGTATGCCACGGTACAGACGACCATCACTACCGTTGTGCCTTCGCTCGTCGTTGTCACAATATCGGAGATTCTCTCAGATCCTTCTTCCGCTTATTCTAACTCTGACGGTGCTAGTTCTGAGGCTGCCGGTGAGGCTATAACCGGGGTTTCACCAACTAGCATTTTTACCCAAGTTGTTACTGAAACGCAAGGCGCGCCCTTGACCTTGACCACCACTGTTCGGGTTATTAGGCCTCCTCCTTACCCAAATCCCAACAACACCATGGTGGATGGTGCCTCCGGCACTGTTACTATCGCCCCCAACCCTTCGACCTCAGCCGTAATCATTTCGGGGGGGCCCAAGAAGCCGGAGCCTCGCAGCTGGACTGGAACCAACGGCTCACCTAGCTTTGGTTGCGCCATAATGTTCATTGCTGTCATGATGCTCATGATGTGAGCAGGGCATATGTCTTAGATGCAGGCTCATTCAATTAGGCGAAGTGAGATAGGTCGAAGCAGTGGAGGTCAAAGACGATATTTATTCTTGGACCGCTTTGGAACCTGTTAAAGCTAATTTGGTATGGAAAACCTGGAAAACGGAAATCAAGGTGTCTGTTTTTTTTTTTTTTTTTTTTTTGGGTCACTGAGTGTAAGTCTACCTAGGAGATAATGAATTGAGGTGGTGGGGACAGACTAGGTAGAGTATAAAATCCAGTGGCGAGATAAGTTGGTTCATGTGTTGGTTGCCAAGATGCCCAGTAATATCCCTCCCAGCTTTCCCATAACCTCTAGTTTGGACCATTCTGCTTTGTGTCGGAATTAACGTCGTGAATTCTACGATGACCTGCTCGCTACAGTAAAGATGAGAGTAGTGTTTCTGGCATTCTTAGCCATAGGAATCACGAGAAAGCAGGAAATTTAGTGTTCTCCTGTAACACCAGTCTATGAACTCGGACGGCTCTTTGAGAATCTCTACCAAAAAAAAAAAAAAAAAACCCTGAACTGGAATCCATATCATAGCAAGTATTTTTTATCAAACGCCTCGCCATTCCTAGAAACACTCCGCGGACGCCATCGCCTTACTTCAGCTAGTGCCTCCCTTTATGATTCTCCTTGCTCCTACGTTGTCGTGGGCGTGGATGATACTATTGAGGCCGCTTCTCTTGTTCTCCGCGAGATTCACGAGCCTGACGAGCCTTCCAGGTTTCGCGGATCCGACCGGCTGCGTTGAGGAGGTCGACATCAGAAACACGGTCGTTGATGCTCTCAAGTACACTGTTAATAGTGGATATGTGATTCGCCTCTTTCTTGTCGTCTCGAAAGCGGACAATACGCCACCTATTTTGATCATCCAAATTACACTCGACTATGCGGTCATTCAATGGATCATTGAGACCCTTTAGCGTTTCCCATTCTTCCTCGTTAATGTATACATCATGGAAGAACTCATACTTGTCTGGGCCACTGTCTCCTTTGTAAATGAATAGCTCGGATTTGGGAACACTATCGTAGTCCATGAAGGGTTCTGTGATGCCGTCGCGTCTCTCAACCTCGTCTGGCTCGACTGTTGGGAAAGTCAGGCGAAGACGACAATCAATGGTATTTTCCTCTGGAGGCTTCCACTTGAGAATGTGGGGGTCAGTGCCATGTTTGTAGGCCGTGTTGCGGCATGTGAAAATAAGACCATCATTGCCATGTTTTAGAGCTGGCAGAACTTGCTTGAGCATCATCTCGATACCGTAGGCTAGTTGGAACGGTTTCATTTCGACATAGAAAGGCTGAAACTTTAACTCTTCAGGGAAATCCTTGAATAGTTTCTTATATGGGTGGTACAGTCGCTCCTTGAAATATGCCAATCGCTTGTCTAAGGTTCGATCCATGAGCTTGTTGCCATCCATGATGAGACAGTCAAAGACGAGGAAGCGGGCCTCTTGTTTCCCATTCGGAAGACTATCCCACACAAGCTCGCCATCAACCAATGTTGCTGAATGAAATGCTTCCCGATCATTCTCAAGAGGAAAGTGAAGGTTTCGATTGGTAATGAACCAGTAATCGTTTTTGCGATCGATCAGATAGTGCGTCTCCCCGCCATTCTCGTCGGTCGTCGCATAGAGAAGATAACGAATGCCATCTGACTTCTCGCAGAGGTAATAGCTAGCGATGGAAAGTCAACAGCAGTCCTGGGGCTAGACGCTCATTGCTTACTCTTGTTTGGTGAGCTCGGTGAGGTGTTGACGAGCAAAGCTCACAGGTTGAGCGCCCGGGAAGCTAACTTGGTGTCGTTCGAGGAGTGAGGCTACTTCTTTTCGCATCGAGTAAAGCAAAGGCCCCTCTGCCTTCACGCCGGGCTCGGCGATGGATAGGATAGGCCCATCTTGTGGATTTACCGTCATGATGACTGGACCCAGGGGGTGGAGGACGAAGCACCGCGTGCTCACTCAAACAGGGACGCGTATAGTAAATAAATATATCACCGCAGATCAGACGCCATCAGAGGAATCTAGACGCATATTGCAGAAGTAGATCCTTTGTTTTCTGCACATTGAGGAGGGTTTGCGACAGGGTAAGCGTGTTCGTTGCGACATCTGGCTTATCGATAAGCGCATTGACGCCGCATCATTCAGGCATCAGCGGCAAAGCAAATAGGACCTACGTACTGCCACTTAATCTAAGTTGCTCAGTACTTGTCTCAAAAGCGTAACTCATGTAGTTTAATTATAGGGGTACCGTGCAGGTTTAAGAATTTCTACGAGCAGGATAGCTGCTTGTAATCTTTACTCGAGTATCTGATTGGTGTCCTCTTGTGTTGGACCTCAGATTGGTAAAGCCAAGAAGATCTTGGCGCAGTGACGCATGTCGGTGGAGTTCGCCCAATCTTACAAGAGGCCCTAACTCCTCAGTGAATAGGTCTTAGAAATACATGTGCCAAATCGAGGACAAGCTGATTTGATAATTGTCACAAAAAAGACGACCGTCTCTTTGTGGACCGGTAGACCCCCCTTATATTATGACAATAATTGATACAAGGGTTCTCCTTCCACGATTTTGTAGCGATACTGTGATAGCTCTAGAAAATGCCATGGTGAAGGGAATCTTCAGCTCCGTGAATTAATCCTATAATTTGCCTTTTCCCCTCCATGTAGCTCCAGTCAGACGAAAGTCGCTCGCGATTCCTAAACCCACCATTTCATGCCTCGTCAATCTTCTCAACCTCTGCCCTCGCTTCCTCCCATTGCTGTTTGCTCTTCTGAGCCCATTCAATTTGACTCTGTGCGTAAGCGAGCTGCCAATGACGTTAGTATTGAGAGACGAGCCAAAATCCGTCTGCATGCACTCACCATGTATCGTCGCAAATCCTCTTCCTTATCCTTTTGGAACCTCTTCAAATCCTTCAAGACACTCGCGCTGGCCTCCTTGACATCTTGCTCAGAAGCTACTTGGGCTTGCTCTAGCTGGCCAATGCTTTCCCTCGTCTTTCCAATTGTGTCTCGTCGTGTTCGTTCTGGGTCAACGTCTACCACACCTTGTACGGCATGGCGAATTGGTCCGAAAATCTTGTTTGTTATCGAGTTTCCGCTTGGAAGTTTTCTGTGTGAAACGCTAGTACTCCTTTCAGGGAGACCCTGACTGGCCGAAGGTGTGGACGGTGGGAAATCGCCGTGTGTTTGTGGAAAGTCGGAGTCAATGGACTCAGTGTCTTCGTTGCTCCCATCTCGTCTGTGATGCGAGGCAGGTTCTTTGAGACTCGTAGATCTCTTGGGTGGTGATGAGATGCGTTGGCTACTGGACAAGTAGTTTTCGATGCGCCGTGCTTCCGCCTCACTCCGCTCTAGCTGGTCGAGCAGTGCTCTCTTCTTGTTAAGTTCCTCATTGGTCAGATCCTGTTGCACACGCTTGAGGACTCTGTACCTAAGAACGTTGCGAACAACGCCAGCAAATTGCGCGTTCTCCCGCATTGGCTCCGCGAAGCTGGCGCCGAGGGACCCAGACAATTCCTCCGTGGCAATATATGATAAGTCTGCGGCTTGGCCGACTCGTTCGATGGCTGGGCCGAGTGATGGAGCCTGTTCTGAAACGGCGAAGGCGTTGTACACTGATCCCAGCTCGCAAAGATCGGCCGCTAAAGATGACAGATGACTGAGCGTTCGGCGGTTGACCTTTTCCATGGGGCCAGTTAGAAGTTGTTCCAGCTCTTTAATAGAAGCCTCATAGGAAATAAAGTATGGATCAAGCTCTTGCTCGCCTAGGTTGTGTGATTCGGGAGGAAATCGACCGAAGGCGTGGGGCCCTCCTTGAATGACTCCTGAGCTATTGTCATGGTTCGCTCCCGCGGTTGTTCTGAGCTTGGCCGATGATGCAGGGACGGGAAGGTAGTTATGGGCAGCAGTGGGGTTCGCGGTATCCAAAGGGGGCGCCTTCAGAACTGACTTTGGGATTGACGAAACTGGGTGGGAGTGGAGAACCTCGCTCTGTTCTGGACATTAGTTTAGACCAAGCCCATGAAAATAACCAAGACTTACCCAACTGGCATTTGGGTCTAGAAATCTCCACCAGACACCGTCCGTTCTGATATCATCCATGCGACGACAGCGGTTGAGAAAGACGGCAAGCATGCGCTTCCGTAGATCAATAATCTGTTGATCTTGTTTGGCATTTGTAGGGTTTGCTGCGTAGTCGGCCATGGTGTGTTTCTCTGGAATTGGGGGGATGATGAGGGTGGGATGAAGGCGGGCCAAGGCGTCGCGAAGCGAGGCGAATTCGGAGTATCGACGTCGTACTTCGAGATCCTTTTGTTCCATGTCAGTGGAAGCTATAAGACATTTCGGGGGTCCGTACTCCAGTCCGGATGGTGTACACAATGTATCTGCCGCCGCTTTCGAGACTCTTCCCAGCATCAGTGATGATGATCGGCAACTCGGGATTCTCATAGAGGATCTGTTCGATGCGGCTATCGTAGCCACCAGGCTTGCGCCGAGGAGGGGCATCATCTCCCTCAACTACATCATTGTCGCTATCGCTGCGGGTGGCGGTATGACGAAACGGGGGCTGTTCATCGTCACTTCCGGAAGTTGGGGTGTGAGGACGTTCATATGACCGGTCTGCAGGCGCGCGAAAAGAATTAGCATCACCATGAAGTTGGAGGGGCGCCGTGGCCCTACTGGAGGAGAACGTGTCATGGGCTGCGGAGAATGAGGGACAAGAAGACGGGATCGGCAGGGACTTACAGTCGCGAGAGATCGGAGAGGTCGGGTTCGCTGCGGAGGATGCTTGAGAGTCGCGGCGGTCAAAGCTTGTGCCGTACGGGTTGTTATCCTCGTCGTTCCACATGGTGATGGATTGCTTGCAATGCTATGTACAAGCTGCAGGTTGCGTCGTCTGTGTTTAAGCTGGCGCCTGGTTGGAAAGGCTGTGGCGGAGACGGAGCTCTAGCGGTGCCGAGAGCGAGGTACGTAGTCGCGGCTGGCGGGGGTTTTTGGAGAGGGGAGGGGCAGTGGTGGCTGCAGTGGAATTTGGCCAGGCAGGAGGCTGGGGACGCAAATTACTCAAAGCTTGCTGCCATTCCCGAGATTGAAGGGAATAGAAACCCGTAAACAGGGCAAAGATGCGGCGGTGTCGGTGTTGGTGTCTGCAGGATGGCTTGAGGCGACATTTGGGACCGGGCTGGACTGGGCTGGTTGATATGGGGAGGCGATGTGCTGTGGCCGTGCTAGTCCATGAGTCCAAATGGTCTGCCTGGAAGCTCTATCCGGAAGTGGTTCAACAGATTGCCAGGGTATAAACAGCAGCATGTGGCGCATGGGCCAACCAAGTCCATGTGCCACCAAACATCTTTCGCCCAATTAATTAGGTGCCAATGCAATACGAATTCCAATCAAACAAGGAAACATGGAACGAACACTGGACAGAAAAGTTGTAAAGAAACAAAACCCCAATTATAAATTTCCTTTTCCATCCCTCTCCCTTTAAATCTAAATAGTATAGCTTTCCATTATTATGGTAATTTATAAGATTAAGATAAATTGTGCCATGTGTCGTCTCGCTAGCCCACCTACACATATATTAATAGACAAAACTCATGCACTATATGGCACAGATATAAATAGGCCGACAGAGAAAAGTTCGATTGAATTAATATACCGTGGCCAAATGTATGTCATCCCCTAAACTTGACTAGCCACATTCGATGAAATTTATCCTCTTGCCTCCAGAATTCTCGATACAACAAGGGAGGCCGTTGATAAATCGCCAATAAAGCCAATATTTTGAGTTGTATGTGAGTGCGACAAAAAGCACCCGCTACGCCAGTACTGTCCTTTGTCTGAACCTTGTTCCACCATCGGCCGAATGTTTCGTAACAGGGAAGCTCAGAGTGAAGATGCCCACAATCATGATACCTGATCCTGTTAACACCTGAAAATACATCAAAACAATTACCTACCAGCTGCGATGACCACCTAAATACTGACGGGACTGACATACTTACCCTATTGGCCTAGACCTACACCGGAAACCTTGAGTATTGATGTATCTGAAGTGTCGGAAAGACCTTAGGCTCGACAAAATGACGGACGTGAAGGTTGCATCGTCATATGTGCTTGGACTGACTTGACACTGTCATCTTTCCGTCCCCTTGCAAGGGCCGACGATCCTAAATCCGGACTCTACCCAGACCGAAATGAGGAAACTGAAGGCAGGGTATGTAGGTCTCCTAGATGTATGTTGCCGTCGAAGCTATTGTTCCCCTCCAAGCCCCCATTGGCATAAGTATTGGCGGCATATTCATGAGGGAGTATAAGCACTGCCACTGGAGTGCTTGGCCCTGATGGTGAGGAGAGCAGTTCGTAATCATCGCTTTGAACAGTTGCCACATCTGTTCGTGATGCTCTATGGCATTCACCGTCCTCGTTAGAAGTCTTCATGTGCGGGAAAGGCGTTGATGACATAGAGGTGACGATATTGATGCATTCGCTCGAGTGATGTGTCAGAGTTGGACAGTGTCGGGATCTGGGTGTGGAGATAGTTGTTTCAGTCCTCTCGTAAGTGGCTGGAGTTTGGGGCCTGGATTGTGAAGGTGTCCCAGGAATTGAAATGCTGCCTATGGTGGAGACTCTTCCAACTGGTATTCCTAATGCACGACCAAGCCTTTGTCCCCAGGTAGACTGTCGTGGAGGCAAGCCACTTGATACCGACGAGAAAATTCGACTGTCCGCATAGCTAAGACGCGTTTCTGTTCGATCAGCTCGCCGTGGAGCCTGAGGCTGGTAAATGAGCGACGGATATGGCATCGGTGTAGGGCAGAGGGAAATTTGAACTGGATGGCCTGAATATGAGTTCCTAGAGGGAGGATGAAGACCGGTTGCTGTTGGTGAATAAATAACAGGCTGGTAGATGATTCTCATGGGACTGTGTTGTTGAGGGTAGAAGGATTGCAGCTCTACCCCTGACGGAATCGAGAGCCTGCGACGTCTTCTGTGTGCGCTTTGGTGAGCAGACGCCAGGTCTTGTTGAGATGAAATTCTTTTGCCTAGATAGCACAAGTAGCAAATAATCAAGACCAACGATGGTACAGTGACGCTGAGGATAATGCCGAATTGCTGGACTCCTGTTAGACAGCTCCATCTCGAGCAATCTTCATTTTGGCGTCGGATGATCATTCCCATTTGGAAGAGTTCAGAGAGGCTGGGCTTCACGGCAGTGGTTCTTTGGAGTTTATCGTGAGGATTATTAACAGAGCAGATAGGGTTGGTATTTTTCGGAGTCGTAGGCTAGCCTGTGATATTTGCACGAAATTGAATGGTAAAACGTAGAGGGGTACTTCAAGTTCATATGTATGCAGAAATCATGAAAAGACAATTCACAAAGTTCAGAACGAAAGGCTAGAGCGAGATTGCAATAATAGATTATGCATTGGTCGTATGTGAGCCAGCCGGCGAAAGTGCTTGTCAGCTGGCATCTGATCATGTACAAACCCAATTTTTATTTCTGAGCGAACTACGATGTTTGAATCCCACTAACCTAAGAACCCTTAGGTCACGACCTGTACTTGCCATTTACAAGAGTGCATCAAGTTCAAAAGAGCACCTGTAAATGTTTTGGTAGTTAGGAATACGACGCTTATTTGGTTCTCGGGATAATATGGTGAAGAATGTAAGCATTGAAGAGAGTGGGTGGTACTATGAGTTTGTATATATAATAAAAGAAAAAAGTCGATGTGATAATATGGGTTTTGGTATGTGTGGTAGTGCTGTGAGTTATCCTTGGTTGGCCTAAAACGCATCTTTAGAAATATGAAAGTGAGGCGGGAAAGGGAATGATTTATGTGTCATCAATGCTGGCTGATGATGAGATTTAAAATACATTGTTGATAAAACTCTTGGTTCTGAATGCAATCTTAAGCTGCTGAATTGAAGCTGAGTTGGGGCTTGGGAGCTTGCTCTGCATAAGGCTGCAGCTCCTTTGGCTACACAGCCAATCAACAGCCTCCATGAGCCCCGTCAAGACTACTCTCACTTCCAGAGCACGGACCATATGCTTAGACTGCTACTCATTCTCGTAAACCCGACGATGCATCAAATTTAACACGCCGACGCCTACGCCTACACTTAAGCAACCACCATCGTTGCTTTGTTGTCCGCGTAAACCGACAACTGCGATCAAAACTCTCGCGACACGCGATTGACTATGTTCTTTGAGTATTAAATCGGCCGATGAGCTGCTCGTCCGTTGTCTCGAGGCGCATTGCTGGCTGCTTCTAGCGACGCGTCTCTCCATTTAACCCCTAACTTTCGATCGATTGTTCGACCTCCCCGCTATCGAACCCCATTCATTGAAACATGGCGGCTCTTCAGAATGGCACCAAAGGCGATGCTTCCGTTGGGCCTGTAAGCACGCGATTTTCTGACATTCCCTCTGCCATCGACATTCCCGTTCAGGGCGACCAAGAAGATGAAGCCGTCGAAATCGATCTCGAAGACCTTGTCGACGACCCTACAGAGCTTTGTACCCTATTCGAGAATGAGCGCGCAGCGAAGACATATTGGATGACTGTCGCATTGGCATATGCCAAACAGCACAAGATAGACCACGCTATCGAAATGCTCCTCCGTGGTGGTGCCGCCATCCAAAACAATAGCTCCAACCCACGCGACAAGGTCAGCATGATCTGCTGCCTCTGTTGGATGTACCTGTGGAAGAGTCGAGAGGCTCCTCGAGTCGCGCCGGATGGTACTCGAGTGTCCGAAGCGAAAACCAAGGAGTACTACCTACAGCTCGCGACATCGTCCCTCAACGATGCTGCGCGTCTCAACCCTTCGTTCCCGCCCATTTTCTTGGCTCGTGGTGTTCTGTTGCTCTTGAGAGCTTCACTGCAAGCTCCCTCCAAAACTGCTGGAGGCATAGGATCTGAGAAGAATGAGCTTCTGAAAACGGCCGTCAAGTCCTTTGATGACGCTCTCCGTGTTTCGCAAGGAAAGAATATGCTTGCGCTAATGGGGAAAGCGCGTGCCCTCTTTTCCATGCACAAGTATCCCGAATCTCTGGCTATCTATCAAGACGTGCTACAGAAGATGCCTGATTTAGTGGACCCAGATCCTCGAATTGGCATTGGCTGTTGTTTCTGGCAACTCGGATTCAAAGACGACGCCAAGATTGCTTGGGAGAGATGTCTTGAGATCAATCCGGATTCTAAGGTTGCCAATATCCTCCTTGGCTTGTACTATCTCGATGCAAGCGGGCATGTGCCAGTCAACAGCGATGAGTTTTTGAAGCTCTACAAGAAGGCCATGACTGAATATACACAGAAGTCTTTCAAGCTCGACAAGGATCTTCCTCTCACTTGCTCTACATTTGCCAGCTATTTCTTGACCCGGAAAGCATGGGATAATGCCGATAAACTTGCTCACAAGGCAATCCAGTATACTGATGTCAACGCTATTGCAAGTGACGGCTGGTATCTTCTTGCGAGAAAAGAGCACTATAGCGGAAACACCGAGCGTGCAAGCGACTATTATCGACGTGCTGATGACGCGCGAGGAGGAACTGATACAGGATACCTTCCGGCTAAATTTGGTGTCGCTCAGTTGTCTGTATTAAAAAATGATCTTGGTGAGGCGAAACTCCGGCTGGAGAAGATGATCCAACAGTCAAAAAACCATGAGGCCATGATTCTTCTTGGTACCTTGTATGCGGAAGAAGTTTTTACCAACCAGTACAGTGATAGCAAAGAAGACAAGTCTGCGGAGCTGAAAAAGGCCATCAACCTTCTTGAAGGGGTCCGAAGTGTTTGGAAAGACCCAAAGAAGACGCTCGCGCCTGATGCCTCAGTGCTTCTAAACCTGGCTCGCTTATACGAGACTGACCACCCTGAGAAGGCGTTGCAGTGCTTACAGCAAGTTGAGCAGCTTGAATTGGAACAGGTTCCCGCCTCAGAACAACCCACAGATGGTACGGACGAGGCCGAGGCCCGCGCCGCCCTCCGCAAGTCGCTGCCTCCCCAGCTCCTCAACAACATAGGCTGCTTTCACTCACAATCGGAGAAGCACGAGCTTGCCAGTGAGTTATTCGAGGCCGCATTAGGCGCATGCATGAAAATTGGCGAGAAGGATCCCGAGATGGATACTGATGCGCTGGTTTCAACCATCAGCTTCAATCTTGGTCGGAGTTACGAATCGCGAGGCCTCACGGATAAAGCCGTCGAGGTATACGAAGGTCTCCTTGCCCGTCACGATGACTATACCGACGCTCGTGCTAGACTGGCATACATTAAACTAAGGAAGAACCCAAACAAGGAGGGCCCTGACGCAGTTGCCAAACTGTACCAGGAGAACAATACTGACCTCGAGGTTCGCGCGCTTTATGGTTGGTATCTGGGCAAGGTCCACTCGAGAAAGCGACCGGCGAACATTGGTGAAGACCCCGAATTCCGGCATTACAAGCATACTCTGCAAAACTACGATAAGCACGACAGGCATGCCTTAGTTGGAATGGGCAACCTGTACTTGTTGCAGGCGAGAGAAATGCGCCGCGAGTCTGACTCTGACAAACAGAAGCGAAGTGCTACCTATGGGAAGGCTGTCGAATTTTTTGAAAAAGCCTTGTCTCTCGACCCTAAAAATGCCTACGCTGCCCAAGGTATTGCTATTGCATTGGTTGAAGACAAGAAGGATTACAAAGGTGCGCTTAGCATATTTAGCAAGGTCCGGGAAACACTGCGGGACTCGCATTTATACGTCAACCTTGGCCATATCTATGCCGAGCTGAAGCAGTACTCTAAGGCCATCGAGCATTATGAAATTGCTCTTTCTCGGGATGGCAAGGCTAATGATCCTACAATTCTTTCCAGCCTTGGCCGAACCTGGCTCAACCGAGGTCGATCAGAGCGTGATGTTGATGCCTACAACAAGGCGCTTGAGTGTGCCAAAAAAGTGAGTTTATATATTCTACAATGATTCATGCCGTTAGGTGTTAACTAGTTTTGCAGGCCCTCGAGGTTGCCCCTGATCAAGTGCACTACAAATTCAACGTTGCTTTTGTGCAAATTCAACTGGTCACAACAGTCCAGGCGTTGCCAGAGAACAAACGCTCATCCGAACAGCTTGAAAAGGCAGCGGAAGGTCTAGAGTCCGCTATTAAGTCCCTCGATGAAATTGCAGCGCACCCTCAAACTCCTTACCCCAAGCATGACGTAGAGCAACGTGCCAACATGGCTCGCAACACTTTGCGCAAGCAGCTCGAGAGAGCCATAGGTAAACAGAAGGAGTGGGAAGAGAAGAACAAGGAGAAGATACAAGCTGCCAAAGAGCAGAGAGAGGCCGAGCTGAAGCGCCGAGAGGAGGAACGGGAAAAAGTGCTGGAGCAGGAGCGCCAACGCCAGGAGAAGATCAAGAAAGAGCGTGAAACAATTGCTGCCCGTGACAGGGCGCTTGCTGAGCAACGGGCAGAAGAGGAACGTGCTCGTTTGGACGCTGAAATGACCACTGACAGTGAGACTGGAGACAAGGTTAAGAGGAAACGCAAGGCGGCACCACGTCCCTCTGGTGAACCAAAGCCAAAAAGGTCCGGAGGAAAGAAGAAGAAGAAAGCAGAGAGGGATGGCGAATCAGAAGAGGAGGAGACGCAAACCAAGAAGAGACGCCGCCTCACCACGAAGAAGGAGTCGAGCAGAATCAAATCGGCCGCGATCGTCGTGGATAGTGACGAGGAGGATGACGATGATGCTCTCGAGCGTGCCGAGAGAAATATTGATAGAGAGGAGACGCCTCTGTCGGAAGCAGACGAGGGAGCCGTCGATGACAAAATGGATGTCGACGATCAGCCCAGTCGTGGGGGTGGCGATGATGAGGATGAGGATGACGAGTTGGCCCCCCGCCAGCAGTCCAAGCGGTCGCGTCGTGGGCGAGTTTTGGAAAGCGATGATGAAGATGAGGACGCCGGACCTAAGGCCGACACAAGTATGGCGGATGCAGATGACGACGATGAGTGATTGTAATAATTGCGGAGTTTATTCTAGAATGCCGATAAGTGCTTAAAAGCCTCGGGCTAGTCCCAGGCAAACTATTGTGTTATATGGCTAGATGCTTCTGCGGGAAAATGGAAAGCGTGATTGCAATTGTTTTTTGCTTCTTTTATTGACTCTTTCATTCTGTCCAAGGCATGGGCGTCATGCAGGGTGGATAACCTCGCCCGTTGAGGCATATATTCTACATAATCGGTGATAGCCCTGGTTTTAGGCCGTACATGATATGGACGCAAACCCCCGAATATCCTCCGTGTTCAATCGTCTTCGGGTTAGTGGGGGCCACTTCTGGAGGCTCTCAGTTCTCCTTCCTCGTTCAGCAGTGGTAGCCGGGTGCTCCCCAATCAAGATGCTCGCGCTAGGGCCATGCAGAGTGACATGCGTGCTTAGAAAGCGAAGACCTGATCCTCAAGCTTGCTGACAGGGCGGGCCTTCTTGAAACCAAGGCTCTCAGTGGTCTTCTTCAAACCGCTAACCATGGGAGGAGGACCACAGAGCAGGACCTTGACATCCTCGGCGGGCTTGGGCAACCATTTCTGCCAAGAGTGGTTAGCTGGGGTTGTTGCGGAATCTCGCGCATGCATGTAGCGTAAATCGCGGGGAAGGGGCCAGAACTCACGGTAATCATATCGGCAGTAACATAGCCGACGCCTCCAGTCCAGCCCTCCGGGGGCTTGTCAAGGACATAGTGCACACGAATGCCAGCGTCCTGGGCAGCGAGAGCATCAAGGTCCTCCTTGAGAAGGATATCCTGAGGGGTGACATTGGCAAATATTAGGTCAACCTCGGTTTTGTCTCCGTCAGCCCGGCCTCGGACAATGGCCCGCATAACCTGGAGCATCGGGGTGATTCCGGTTCCACCGGCGATCATTCCGAAGTGCCGAACCATGTTTGGTCTGTAAGTGAAAGCACCCTTAGGGCCGCGGACACGGATGGCCTGGCCCACCATGAGCGAGGCCATGTGCTTCGAGATGTTACCCTGGGGGTATGACTTGATCAAGACATCGAAGTGACCGGGCTGGTGGTCGCCGGAAACAGGAGTGTAGGATCGGACAATCTCCTTGTTTGTGCCATCAGGCTGAGGGAGATTGGCACCAATTGAAATGTGCTGGCCGATAGGAAGACCGAGGATATCCGAGGGCTTAGGGAGCTTGAAGCGGTAGCTAGTTGCGAACACATCAAGTCAGCATCGTAACATTACCGTGTGCACATACGCTGAGAGATGGAATTCACGACCTACATGGCAACGTTGTGGGAGATGATTGTCTTTTCTTCGAGTTCAAACTCCTGGAAGACATCGGGCTTCAGGACCTTTTTCACCTCTGAGTTGGTAACTGTTAGCTTGTGCTATTTAATGTCTCTATTCAAGACAGCTGGGGTGGAAGGGCTAACTCAGGGCATTGAAGTTGTAGGCGCCAAAGAGCACTGCCAAGAGGGCAGAGTAGGGAGCCCATTCCTTTTTAACAATCAGGGTGCCAACAATGAGGAGAGCAGCAGGCACATATATGTAATCAATGTACTTGCGCTGGAATAGCGAAGCGTCGTCGGAGGCCATGTTTCGTGCTGGTGGTGGCAGGTATCCACCGAAATTTGACGGATATTGGGAGCTTTCTCAACGACCCAACAAAGTGGTGGCTGGCGGCGATGACAAGATCCCGGCCAGGAAGAGTTCGCACGCACAAAGGGCGAGAGCGAAAGGAAGAGGAGGTCGGCTGAGCTTAGAGCACGCCTAAGAGAGGATTGACACACACGATATATGAAAAGTCGCGGTGCTTGGTGAGGAGAAAAGCCGAAGACCGGGGGCCGAAAGAGAACCGAATCCCAGATCGGACCGCGCCGTTGAGTTCTGCCACCGTCAGGATTTGCCAAATTGGGCCAAGCCAATGTTCAGTGCCAGGGCGGTGTGTGTCGTCCGATTCCATCTTTTCAGTCGTGGGGGAATCAAATTCGTGCCTTCGCTGGTTGAGAAACGGATCAATCAAATGGCGCGGATACACGAGATAACAGAAGTGGGGTATATCGATAGGAACATCAGCTAGTCCGAATCCCGAAGCAGGGAGAATACAGGTGTCTCCGCAGCCAGATACCTTAAGCGGGTTACAAAAAATGGCACACTAAAACGCCGACCTGCACACCCCTCTAACATACGTCCAAAAACACAGCTAATTTACTAGTAAATTAAGATATCAGAAGAGAAATCTACCGGCCTATCATTCTCCTATGCAATTCCTGTACATTGCGCAGCCTTTTAGGCATTGAATAGATCTATTTGTTGATAGTTTCTTAGTCTAGTTGCTTCCAGCCTTCCTTAGCGTCTTTTGAGATCTCTATGTCCTAATATGGATATTGATTGATGTATTCCTGTGGAACCAACTAAGCATTTTCAATTGGCGATAGATCTGGGCTTTGAGGGCAATTGAAGAAGCTATTGAGACCCTTTTTGGGGTATGTTGTGATGTGTGTTAGGCATTGTGGATGGCGTGTATGTTGTGATGTGTATGTGCAGGGGTGTTGGTGTGCCTTTTTTTTTTGCGACCCGCTTGCTTAGTCATTAATCATGGCACCAAAAAACTTAGCCACAGGCAGTCGCCACAAGTAAGGTGCATTGTTGTGGGGCACTTTGAACCCTTCTTTTGGGCGGTGGGGGCGTTTATACTAAACAAACGGATAACTTAAGGGGTGATGAAAACAAACCTGCACTTTCCTAGAATGGTCTGTGTAGTGAGGCCTTGTAGTGTGGTAGTAGCAGCATGGTCATGACTTTCCATTAGCCCTTGCTGCTGGTCTTTCACCCTCATGGCAAGCTGTTTAAAATAGGAGCCGCTAGTTCTCTCCAGCCTGAGCTAAGTTAGGCGCATGAATTCAGTTCCATTCCAAGTGCCCACTGGCACCGGGGCATCCATGGCCAGCATCCTGGGTGAGGTGCAGATACGACGATGACCCTGGAAACACCACGGACTCACCGGAGGCGTACCGCTGGTTGAGACGCTCTCGAGGCGGATTTCATAACACGCATATGATTCTGCAACAACGATGTTAGCGGACTTCGACGGCAAGGCCATCATGTTGAATATCTCAAAAGTGCAGCTGATAGAAGATCTGGCCTAGCATCGTTTTTGAGTAAGAACGCGAGCTTGGCGTTGAAATAAGTCGCCAGCAATGGGGCTGTTTTAGGGATACGCTACGTCCGTTTAGCGGGGGGCTCGGTCGCCTGGGCCTGGCTTGGCCCCGATGCTCTGTTCGTAAACCCTCTAAGCCAGGCACCATATCCCCAAGCTGTGTCACTGGAGGGTGGCTTTTGGCTTCGGCAAAAAGGCCAAAGTAAGCGCCCTTGGTCCAAAAAAGGAAAGGGAAAAGCAAGTCGTCGAGCGCACAATAGGGAAACGGGTGTAGGCAAGACCCATGAGCGCTTGTCCGATGAGAGTCTGACAATAGCAGCAAAATACGACATGGGCAAACCACATGGAAAACACGAGATGTCAATACGACCCATACTACGGACAAGATCCATCTAAGTCGAGGCATGAGTAGGGGCAGCGCGCGTGGATTCTCGCCTCTCGCGTGCGGGTTCAGGTTGCAGAATTTCCCTCTGAGCAGGATCCACATCCGTATGCACGCACCTCAAAAGCTGGAGAGCAAAGACAGCTGAGAATCTAACGAGGCGATAGCTCTGGTCTGGATGCCGCTTTCCTGGCCTGTGCTGGCGGTGAGATGAGGGGTTCCTTGGCTGTGTTTGGATGTCGCAATAGAGCAATATTGACCGAGCAAAGAGGCTAAAAAGGCGTTGGCCTCTCTGGCAAGCAGCCTCGTTGGCGGGGTCTGCTTTCGTGAAGGGAGGGGAAGCATCGGAAGCATCATGGGGCATCATGGTACATGTACTCTTGTCCCTGGTTTCTGGTGCCACCTAAGCCTAAGTAGGGCGGGCAAAAGAGATGTCGCTAACTGTTGCGGTAAACAAGTTGCGATGCCATTGGGATCCTTGGTAAAGGGACTGCTTGATCCTTGATTCCCGTTTCCCACAACTGGGAAGGGCATGGACATGCATGGGTAGACTCGTTAGTGACGTCCTGCAATCTCTAGGCTGGTTCACCCAATTCGCTACAGCTAATTCCCAGTGATCGAGATCTCGCCAGGACTGCTTAGAAGTGGGCGACACGGTAACACCCATGAGTTAAACCAGCCCCTGTCCTGCGTGTGCAAAGTGGGCGAGTGGGCGGGCAGGGCCTATCTGCCGCTGCACACCACTCAGCACGTCCAGCACGCGGCCGGGTTGGGTGAGCGTAGGGATCACATCCGCGACGGCCCCCCCCGGCACCCGCCAGTATAGTGCGGTCATGACGACGACGACGGCGACGGTGCCCGGCGCAAGATGCTAGCGCAGCTGCCGGGTGTTCTGCTGCTGGGGTTCCATTCACTTGACAACGCTCACACCATCCGTCATCTAACCACTCATCCACTTGTTTGCTATACTCCAACTCCGCTTCTCCAAACTTCTTTTCCTCCCTGACGGTAAATCTCTGTCGCCCACATTATCCGGGTTTCCCCCTTCTTTCTTTTTTCGTTTGTTCTGGTTTCCGTTCTTGGATATTCCTTCGACTGCCTGTGGCTGTCTACCTAATTCGTCACCCCCATTTCCCGTCGCCTGCTGGATTGCGCCACGAGCCAGCTGGGCTCCGTCCATTGAAGCCCTCCCCTCTCCATCGCACCTTCAAACTGCATCTCTTCTCTGGCAATCCGTGGTTGGTTTGCGCATTGGCCCGCCTCTTGTCCTCGTCTCCCGTGCCGGGCAGCCCTATAGCACGCCTGTTACGTGATTTCAGACCTGCAATGTTTATGAGCCACTCCTTGCCTTGCCTCGACGTCATTTGAAGCCTGACCAAACTTCTCTTCTAATCTCTCCCCTGACTTGACTGGCTGCAATTCCCTCCCTCCCTCCTTCGCCCTGATATCGCTCTCGAACCGCTTTCTCTTGTGATCATCTTCCCGTCCCAACCTCATCATCGACTGTAGCGCTGTAGCGCCTCATTTTGGCCACCATCCTCCCGTGATCCCAGCCTAAGAGCTCAGATCATCCATCATTCATCAATTCTGGAAACTTGGATCGTCAGAACCCTGACCTCAAGTTTGGATTTGGATCCTTCATCGACCGACGCTCGCGGGAAGGGACCTAGACCGAATTTTCTTGATCCATATTCCAAGACAAAATAACTGGGAACTGAGACAAACTGACGTCGAGCCGACCCTCGATCTCGCCTTTAACTACACGGTTGCCAATCGCCTGGCTCCGTCCTATCTCCTCCGCTCTTCACAAATTGTTTCCTCGTATCCGGGGCCGTTTGCCTGGTCTTCCTAGGTCTTGTGCTTAACGGCATGCCAGGCGGTCCCCGACTATCCAGCTAAAATCTCCACATATTGTTGCTTGAGACAACATAAGCTGAGGGGACCTGCTACCTATCACCAATATCAACGATATTGTCCACAATGCACACCGACAAGTGGAGAAGAAGGACTCTCCCGACCATCCGAACGACGTCCCCTATCGCGATCCATCTCGACTCTCCTGAAGATGACAATACCAATAATAGCACGGACTCTAAGAAGTCTCGGTCCTTTTCTAAAGCCCTTCGCTCGCTCAGCAACTCCTCCATGGAGTCCTTGACAATATCTCACAGCCCGTCCAAAGCCTCTACGAGCTCCCGACGACTCTCAAAGAGTCATTCAGGTTCAGGGTCCATGATCGACAAAATTCATCGACGAGTTTCGAGCCAATCGCCGATGAGCGCATCCCCGCCAAACGTTTCTGCTGCTCCCCTAGAGGTTCCATACGCTTTAATGGAGATAATTCAACATGGGCCGCTTAAGATGGACATTTCGCTCCTCAAAGCCCGTTCCGAGTACTTGGTCTTGACGAATGAATGCTTGATCAAGTTTGGCAGCCTAGAAGCCGCAAAGGCCGTTTTCCCACAACTAGGCCAGCCAGTCAATAAGCGAAGCAGCGTCATGTACCACTCCAGCAGCAAACCTAACGGCGCTGAATTTCGTGTTGAGATTCCCCTCCGTTCCCTGGTTGCCGTATTCAATGAGGAAGGCTCGAGTCCGCGGTTCGGGATTGAGGTGTGGTGGGCATCCCAGTTGCCCAAGCTGTCATACAGCAAGACGCATCTGTTCTTCTCTCTGCCAAATGACCGAGACCAGTGGCTGGCCGAAATTCAACACGCTTGCAGGCTAGGCCTCAGAAAATCTTCTGGTCACACTCTAGTTACCGACAACCTTCGAGCCCGGATCAACCACATCGTGGAAACATACGAGCCAAGCGCATCGCAGGAAAGCACAAGGATCCTGACATTTCCTGTTGCGAAGCGAATCATCGGTTTGCCGCAGAAAGCTTCTTCCCCAGAGGAAACTCATCACCCCGTTGACGGCTCGTCCTTTTACGTTGTTCTTGGGCCATGCATGTGTTACTTTCTAGAAATTCTCAAAGCGGATTCCATGACAGCCGCCGGGGACCTTCGTGTGAAGGTGCAATCCTTCGGTACCGTGACCATCACTCGCTTCAAAGCTTCTGTCGCCTCTCAGGAACAGAGGTTTGTCATGAGCTTTCGGTAAGTTGTGTCTGGAAATACAGCTATTAATTACTACAGTGCTAACGGATTAGAATCCCTTTTGGGCGCGAGACTCGATTGGAACTTGCCAGTATTCACTACCGTCGAATCATCGAAACCATGACCAAACTCGATCGAGAGTTGAAGCCTATGTGGCCGCAACATTTGCAACAAGGAATTTTTGATGTCAAGGGCCTCCCTCCACCTCTTCAGTTGACCTCGGGCAACGATTTGGGGGGTCTCAAGCGAAGCTTACATGCCTATTGTGCAGCTTTTCATACTCAAGTACCTCGATGGACTATCGAGTGGGACACGCAGTCTCAGGCAGCTTTCCGACTCCTTCCATCAAGAGGCTCTCCATACTCGCCGCTCCAACTTCTGGCTGTCTTCCGGGCACTACGATACAATAGCTACTTCAAGGCACTGGTTTTCCGCGACGTGGACTTGTCATCCCTCATTGGAAAGCACGATTACTCCCAGTATGGAGATGCCATTGTGTATAATTCCTTAAATGGTGTGTATCATTTCACTGAGATGTTTGATAACGATGGCTAATTACTTTAGGTCGACGACTTTCCGATGAGCATTATGACCTTCTAATGCAGGCACCGATTCTCGTTTTAGAAATCCACGCACTATTATTCTCATCAGAGTCCATTCGAAGCATTGACTTGAGGAACGTTCTTGGGCCGCGTGCACCAACTAGCTTGCCAGGCCGCGCCAAGGTTGACCCTGAATACGCAAGGAAACTGACTTCGGAGGTCTCTCGGCCCATTCTATGGTTGCTGAGGTATGACGCTTGCCGGTGTCATAGCATCAACTTGTCCGACAACCTGCTTTTTCAGGGAGATGTGGATGATTTATCAAATCTTCTGGTTCTTGAGCATACTTATTTGAGGAAACTAGAAGTTGCAAGGTGTGGGCTTGGTGATGCCGGGCTCATGAGAGTATGGACTGGTATCGCCGGGCAAGGCGCCAGTCTGGAAATCCTGGACACTTCAGACAATCAGGGAACAGTCAAGTTCAAGGTGATCCGCCACGCACTTAGTGAACTCAGAGCCATAAAGGTGTTGAAGATGGCAGGGAATACTCGTCTGCCCCCCGAGAAGGCACTTTTTGATGAAGCCGCACTCAACTTTTGGACCTTGGAAGAGCTGGATCTTACCAACATTGCTGTAAGGACCCGTCCCACCTCCTGTGTTGAACCTGTCCTAATATGATGCTACTAGCTTAATGATGCAACCGTCGAATTATTGGCCAGATATCTGAGATTGCCAAGCTCTCTCGATCTTCGAGTCCTTAGTCTGATTAACTGTGGATTGACTGGACGCCAAATCGCGCAGTTGTTTTGGGAAATGGGACAGGCAAGAAAGCTCACTCTGCATATCGATGGCAATCGACTCGATGAGGGGATCGACAGCCTTTGTGAAGCAATCTCTTGTGGCTTTGGGCCCTGGAGCTTGTTCATCCAGATGGTGGAATTTTCTGATGAAATGAGCTACATTAAACTTCTCCGCGCATTAACCGTCAACAACACAATCGAGTGCCTCAGTTTGGCAGGAACAACAACAATTGATTCGTTTAGCGATGAGGCTTGTGAAGCTGTGTCGGGTTTCTTTTCCGACAATGACACAGTGAGATTTCTCGACTTCTCCGGCTTCGACGCCAAGTTGGATGATGGACATCTGGGACAAAACTTCTCGAAATCATTGATTGGTCTTCGGTCAAATACTCGAATTGAACACCTCCGCGTCCGAAGCCAGATGCTCAATGTCAATATTGGACACCTCGCAGAGGCCATCTCGTCTAATAAGACCCTTCACAGTTTAGACTGTGAAAGCAACGACTTTAATCTCTCTAATTTTCGACATCTTGTGAGACGATTGTCAGACAATACAACCATTCGATACTTTTCCGCCTTTGACGATGAAGATCTCTCTAGAACGATACGGAAGTCTGTAGACAAGGCCATTCAGACTGTCACTTCTGCACGGCGGCAGTCTATGCTTTCCATGTTTCGCACAGAAAAGATCCCCACCAGTGTCAGCCAGCCGCTGGCACAAGAACTGAGAGATGGCTGGGAGGATGCTACACAGACATTGCAGCAGGTGTTGGAAAGAAACCGGCTCCTTTATCAAGAAGGCGAGGATGGTCGACCGGAAGGGGTGGAAATGGCGGCTTTCCACGACGGCGATGCTCTCTTTGCTAAAGATTTTGGAGGGCTTGCTCTGAAAGCCGTCAAGACATTACCGCGAGGTGTCAGTCGTTACGGCTCCGGAAATTTGGACAAGCGGGCAAGTACTATTTCGTTAGCTACAAGCATGAACCGACTGCTTCCCGACCACAACAACAAGCCCTTACGGTCATACTCGCTTATTTCGAGTGATGACGCCGGAAGTCCGGCGGTGGACAGCCAGAGCACTGGTTCAGCAATACCAACGCCTCCAGATCTGGAAAGTCCTGTGGATGATAGAGAATACAGTCTGGGCAACCAGCAAGAAGAGAGAAACGAGACACGCATTTCTCTCGATTACGATTACACTTTCACGGATGGCCAGGATGCCGACTTTGGATTAGAGCTCCAGGCACATCGACGATTCTGGAGTGAAGAAGCAGGATTAATTGAGGAGGAAGATAATGTGCTTCAAGTTAATGAACGACGTGCTTTGGAATGATTAAAATGGTAGTGGCGGGCGGGCGGGCTGCGCTTTGTGTTTTTTGTTTGTTTTTGTTTTTTTTGATCATATTGGTTTGAAGACTTCTGGCGTTTTTTTCGGGGGGTTACGAGGGAGGCACAAGGACGGTTGGACAGCGTTGCATATCTGGGTCGCGAGCTGGATCTTTGATACCCTTTATTATTAGTCTTAGTTTAAGATGCCAAAAAAAATTGATGATGTGGCATGTATTCCATCCATGGACGACTCTGCCCTTCTTTATGCGAAGCTTACTCTTAGAGACCTTGTTGGGTACCTACCTATGCAAGTAAGCGAGCAAGTGCATCTCCCAGCCACACAAGGTACCTCCAGGCCTGAAGAGGCACACTGCCGATCCTTGCCCAGGGCCAAGCCACTGCCACTCCACTCCAATTTATATCTACGTATCCATACGGGAAAGGGGCGCCTAAGGCCTGAGAGGAGAGTCAGGACCCATCTGGCTGCAGAAGGCCAATACCAAGCTGCTCCTAGTGTTTCGTCATCACTTACTTCGCCCATCACCATCGTCTCCGTGGATGCCTCGACACCTGCACCGCGTCTGTACGTATCCGTATCCTTTCTCTCGCAGCCATCCAACGGCGGCGTTCCCCTAAGTTTGTAATTTCCTGATTCGCTTCGCATTCGCTATCCCCCTCCTTTCCGATACTGCGGAGCTTCCACGCTCCTCCGTACGACGTCGCTCTCTCCAACGACGACATCCCCAATCGACTCCCACGAGCCACATATACATTGGTCTTGCTCCTAAGGAGCCGTTTGTGCCGCCATGTATTCCAACTCTAACGCCTTCTTGGGCGGGAATAGCCAGCGTCCTGGCGCACCACAGCAATATGGTGGAGGTTCTTTGAACCTGGCACCGGGACAGCAGCAACAACAGCAGCAGCCCGGCCAACAACCCAGTCCCTTTGCGCCTCAACCCACGGGCTTCGGGCAAGGTCCCCTACAGCCGCAGATGACTGGATTTCCCATGCAAGGCCAAGGATTACAGTCTCAGCAGCCGTTACAGCAGCAGTTTACCGGATTCCCGGGTCAGGCGCAACCTCAGCAAAGCTTCCAGACTGGCGCCCCTGCTATGCCCTCAATTCCGCCGCAGTTCCAACAGCAATTCCAGCAACAGCAGCAGCAGCAGCCTAGCTTTCAACCTGCCCAGCCGACGGGCTTCTCTGCCACGCCGCAGACTACCTCCCAGCCTCCGAACCCGCCGGTCCCGATGAAGCCCCAACCTACCGGCTTTACCGAGATGGCTGCTTCGTTCCAATCCGCGCCGTCGACGACTAAGCCAAGAGGACGCAGAGCAGAAAGACCCGCTCCAAACAAAATTCCCAACATCAGACTGTCATTCATCACCGCTCAGGATCAAGCCAAATTCGAGACTCTGTTCAAATCTGCTGTTGGGGATGGCTCCATGACTATGTCGGGAGAGAAGGCCCGCGATTTATTGTTACGATCAAAGCTCGACGGGGACTCTTTGTCGCATATCTGGTACGTTGCCTGACACGCTTGGCTACCTGTGGCCATCTCTCTGGTTGCCAATTGCAACCCCCATTAACTCTCGCGATAGGACTCTTGCCGATACTACTCGCGCTGGTCAACTGTACTTCCCAGAGTTTGCGCTCGCCATGTATCTGTGCAACCTCAAGCTCACAGGGAAGCAGCTCCCTCCAAATCTTCCCGACAACATCAAGAACGAAGTCTCCAGCATGGTTGACATCATCAGCTTCAGTGTCGCCGAGGACGGTGGTGCGGCTGCCGGCGCAGCTCCTGAAATTCGTACCAATACAGCAAGCCCACCGACAATTCACCAGCCTCAGCCTCAACCATCGAACTCGCAACTGCTCCAAACACAGATGACGGGATTCCCCGGGCAGCAGGCAGGCTTCGGCCAACCCCAGGGCCTGCAGGCTCAGCAAACTGGTTTCCTGGGCATGCAAACCCCACAGGCAACCAGCTACTCTGGCCCTCGGCCTCCCATGCCCCCTATGCCAACCAGTTATGGTCAGTCGCTATCACCAAATGCGGCTGCTGGTGGCATGGCTGCTTCTTTGAATGCCCAGCCTACTGGGCGACCTGGACAATGGGGCCTCGTCAATGCTCCGGCCACCGGACTACCCAACATCGATGCTCTACAGGCTCGAATGATGCCTCAGCAGGGTCGTGAAGCTGGAAACTACACCACCCAGGGTCTTCAAGGAAATGCCGTCATTCCTTGGGCAATTACGAAGGAGGAAAAGACTCGCTATGATGCGCTGTTCAAGGCTTGGGATGGACTTGGTAAAGGTTTCATAGGTGGCGACCAAGCCATTGAAATTTTTGGTCAGAGTGGCCTCGAAAAGCCAGATTTAGAGAGAGTGTGGACCCTGGCCGACAATGGTAACAAGGGACGACTTGATCTGGACGAGTTTGCTGTTGCTATGCACTTGATCTATAGAAAGCTCAATGGCTACCCTCTGCCTAGCAACCTTCCTCCTGAGCTCGTTCCCCCTTCAACCCGCAACTTCAGTCAGTCCATTGGTACTCTCAAGTCAATGTTGCACGAGGAATCCGACTTCCGCAAGAATTCTGGAGCCGCCCTGTTGCCTCAGAAGACTGGTGTTAGTTACATGAAGAACCGATCTTTCAGAGGCACCCCTGGCGGTGCTGCTGGTGGCCGAAAGGATGCCACTGTGTTCAAAAATGACGATGACCAGTTTGGATACAGATCAAGCGCCCGCCGGAGGGTTGGCAACAACTCTCCCCGCCCTGATTCCCCAGCGTCCGTCGCCTCCAATGACGATATAACTATTGATCAACTCAAGAAGAAGATCAAGGAGAAGGAGGTCCTGCTTGATGCCATGGACTTTGCTGACGAAAAGAACCACGAGGAGGACGATATTCTCGATCGTCGGGATCGACGAGAAGCAGAAGAGCTGTACCGTCGTATCCGCCGTATACAGGAAGACATTGACGCACACCCCGATGCTGCCTTGACATCTGGTGATTCTGATGCCGAGAGGAGAGCTCTGAAACGCCAACTCCAGAAACTCACCGACAAAGTTCCTGAGTTAGCCTCTCAAGTGCGGAAGACAGAGCGCGCCATCATGGAAGCACGACTTGAGCTCTTCCGTCTCAAGGATGCCAAGGCCCATCCTGGTAGCGGTACTCCCATTGTTGGAACTGGGCCTGGCGGAACTGTTACCGAAGCCGATCGCCTTAAAGCCCGAGCTAAGGCCATGATGCAACAGCGAACTGCTGCCTTAACTGGAAAGAAAATTGACGTCGGCACTGAAGATGTCAATGCTCCCAAGCGACTCGAGGAGGAGACGATCAAGGTCATGAATGAAAAGGAGAGCAACGAACGCATGGTCAAGGATGTGGAGGAAAGCGTCCGAGATTTCTCTCTTGGTATCGAGGACAGCCTCAAGGAGGGTGGCAAGGACAGCACCAGTGAGCACGAGAAACGTCGTTGGGAAGATGCTCTCGGCGTCGAGGATGAGGTCCGAGACTTCATCTTCGAGCTTCAGCGCGAAAGCCGAGCCGCTCGTGTTCGTACCCAGGACAAGAGGCCTACGCGACCTTCAGCCGTAGAGACCCGTCCGGAGCGCGTTGCAAGTCCCCGGGTTGAAAGCCCTGTATCAACTTCTCGTGCTGCCACTCCTCCCGCTGCCGGAGGCTCCTATTCATCTTACAAGACCCCTGAGGAGCGTGCCGCCTTTATCAAGCAGCAAGCGGAGCAGCGCATGGCTGAGCGTCTTGCGGCTCTGGGAATCAAAGCACCCACCAAGTCTGGTGAGACTCCTGCACAGCGTATGGAGCGCGAGCGGGCCGAAAGAGCTGCCAAGTTGCGCCAGGCTGAAGAGGAAGATGCCCGCAGAGAGGCTGAGCGCCAGACTCGTCTGGCAGAGGAGCAGGGTGTACCACCCCCTGCCCCTGAACCAACCAAGGTCGAGGCCAAGAAGCCCCCTCCTCCTCCTACTAGACACCGGGGCAAAAACGACGCCGCAGATGTCACAAAGAAGGCCGAAGAGGAAGCAACCAGGCAAGCTGAAGAAGAGCGCCTCACTCGAGAGCATGAGGAGCAGCGACGCCAAACCCAGGAGATGGAGTAAGTGCCCGTTTGCATTCGTAAAGTGTACAATTATTGACAAATTTAAAGGGACGCTGCCCAGGCACAAGAAGATGAACTCGCCAGAGAACGCGAGGCTGCAGATGCCCGGCTCAAGGCACTTGAAGAGCAAGTCAGACAAGGCAAGCTTAGAAAGGAGGAAGAGAAGAAGCGTAAGAAGGCGGTCTTGGCCGAGGCCAAAGAAAAAGAAGCCAAGTTGGCTGCTCGTCGAGCAGAGATGGAGGCAGCACGCCAACGTGAGCTTGAGCTCCAACGCCAGCTCGCGGCCATGGATGACGACGATAGCTCGGATGATGACGAGGGCCCTCAGCAGATCACCCCTCAAGCCTCGACTCCGACTCATGGTGGTAGCCAGATCAGCAACCAGGAGCCAGAGAAGAAGTCATCGCCCCCTCCCGCACCCCCTGTTATCCGCGAGCCAACCCCCGAACCTGCGTCCGTCCCTGATGTCTCGCCCCCAACCGTGGTCACCTCACCTCCAGCCGAGACAGAGAGCAAGAACCCTTTCTTCCGCATGATGTCTCAGTCCTCTGAGAGCCCGCCTGCTGCTCCCGCTGCGCCCCCGCCTGGGCCTCCAGCTCCTGCACTTCCAGCTCCCGCCACTGCTCCTCCATCCGATGTGTCTACCAACCCTTTCCACCGTATGGGCGCGCCAGCGGCAGCGGCTCCCGCGGCTCCCGCTGTCCCCGTCTCCCGCAGACGCGCCGATTCCGATGATTGGGGTTCTGATAGGGAGTCTGACGATGAAGATTCCGATGACGACAGACCCGGCGGTGGTAATGCTGCCCAGCTAGCATCTATTCTGTTTGGCACCATGGCACCACCTCGTCCTCTTTCTGCCGCCGGCAGAGAGTCGGCGCCAGTAAGCCCGGCGCCCATGAACACGGAGACTCCCATCGCCTCTCCTCCACCTTTGCCCAGTACCGATGCTCCGGCCGCTCCTCCGCCACCTCCTCCTATGCCTGAAGGTGGTGCGCCGTTGGCGCCTCCTCCTCCGCCTCCTCTTGCTCCCCCGATGCCAGGATCTGGCGCTCCTGCGGCTCCTCCGCCGCCGCCTCCAATGCCGTCAGGCGGGGCCCCTCCACCGCCTCCGCCTCCGCCTCCCGGTGATGCCCCGGCACTCCCGTCGGGCGGACGTCCTGCTGGTTTCCTGGGCGAGATTCAGCTGGGCAGGTCATTGAAGAAGACGGCTACAAAGGATAAGAGTGGTGCTGCACTGGCAGGCCGAGTTTTGGATTGATTTAATTGAGACTGATTGTTCTAAGAATCATAGTCGAAGTTGATGAAGATAAGCGAGAAGACAGAGGAGGGTGTCGGTGTGTAGATCGTAGTAGCTCCTGGTTTCGAACACAGTCAATTGTGTCTCGGGCAGTTCAATGTGTAATTTTGACAATTTATTTCCAGTATACTAGACTACAAGTGGACGAAATCTCGGTGGTTTTCTAGCGGTTTGATCTTCTGGCCTCCCTAATAAAACGAGCTCCTGCATATATTGAAATGGTTCGGAGAGAAATCGAGGGCTAATGGTTTCAGCCAGCTCTGACTAGCCCCTTGGTGTAGTGTTAGTCAATGAATGTCTTTGTGAGAATGCTCGGGGCCAGGGATGGGGAGCCCGGACCTGGACTTCACCCGGCGGCTGTGCGACGTGAGGAACTGGTTCCAGGGAGGAAACCTCAGCTCCCCGTCCGAATGATTGGGTAACATTTGCACAGTCGGACAACGTTAGTCGCGATGTGGGCGCACACAATTTAGATGAAACAAGAAATCGCCAGTTTCCTACTTGACGGTTGGAGGGAGCACGGATCGCAGGGCACAACCAGGTGCAGCCGCAACCACGACCCGCGTCCTCGCCCACGCCGGGGCGCCGAGTCATCGGGAGTTCGTTGGGTTACTTTACGTTGGCGGAACGCAGTGGTCAGATGCGCAATACTTGGACGACGGAGACGAATGGGGACTGCGGCAAGCATGGCCTTCCGGACCTCACGGCTGCCGCTCATGTAGACAGACGCAGGGGTCAGGTGAAGGAGCCAGGATATAACTATAGCTTGGGAGGTCCTGGGATGACTCTGCTACGTGCGCCAACTGTGGAACATTCTAGGTGGGAAAAGAAGCAAGAAAAAAAGGGCCATGGACAAGTGTGTATGTTGGTGACCGGTATGTTAGATTAGGTCCGTGTAAGGGGCAGCACAGGCCCGATTCTATGAGCGAGATGAAGCAGTGAGAGTGACTTGAATGCTCAGATGCCAAACCGAGTGGCGGCTGGCGGCTGGCGGCTGGTGGTCAGGGGGGGCGGGGGTGGGGGTGGACAAGGCTTGGGGAGCTAGATTTGAGGCTAGATGAGTTGTCAGGTCCGTGATTCTCGCAAAAGCCAGTTGTGGAAGATTGACGTCTCATGCGACGATCGGCACATGAGATGAGGGCTTGAGTGCCGATGGTGGTGATTGGGGGATTTCGTGAACGTTGGGCAAGATTTCGTATGGCCATCGACCATCGATTCGACCCTCCCCCGGTCCTGCCCCGACAAAAGCCCCAACGGGCGAATAACCTCGTGGAGCGTGGTCAATAGTGGACACTGGTTTGATTGAGAATGGAGTCAGACGCGGGACAGGGCGCGAGGGATTGCATATCTCTTTGGCTGGCAGGCATTGATGCCACCTGATGAAGCAATTGAATGTGCGTCGCTTCCTTCAACCGTTGCCATGCAGGGAGAGGACGGTCATGCAAATGATGTCAACGGTCGGGATGGCGGCTCCGGATGCAATTTGAACGAGTGCAGCTCCTACGTAACTACATTGTCAACCTCATCCCACGGCATGCCTCAAGAGAAGGACCGGAATCGCGGTGAGTATGAGATTGAAAGCCGGCCACAGCTCCGGCGGCCTGGGCGAGGTCGCATTTTCCATGGCCCACCCTGGCCTCCATTCCTCAAGAGATATGATCTATTGCATGTTCCATGAACAGGGAATGCGGCGGGGATGGGTGTGGTCCTGGCTGATGCTTGGCCTGGCCGGGGGCCTTGGCTGTCGGTAGTCTACTCTTTTACTCAAAGAGAAAGAAAAGAAGAAAAAAGGTGGCTGGTCTGCCGCAGAAGCACTGCTACCATTTTTGCATGTATGTATGTATGTATCCGTATCCATGTTGGGGATGCATGTACATACATGTATGCAGGGCCATCGTAGAGTATCTACAGTATGTACATGTACGACAAGTAAGCTGAAAAAGTAAAGATGGTGTGCGACTGATGGATGGGGTTTGCAGAAACGGCTGCGGCTGAGATGAAACGAACGAAACGAACGAACCCAACAAAGCAGAGCAGTGGCAAGGATTGGATCGATGGACATGTGTGTAACGATGCGCCGTGTCTTCGTTTCGGTACGTGCTACATACATAGAGCGCTGTGCGTGTAAGGCATGATGATAAGCCTGTGCTTATGATCACATGGGGATGAGTTGATGGCCCAATGATGGGCACTGCCTGATGACGCGCAATGCGCCGCGTTCACGTAGACGGGGGATCCTGACCGAGATGAATTGTTTGAGTTTTGGGACGAACCGTCCCTCTGGGATGAATGAGCTGAAGAGCTGCTGCTACTCTTGGGCCCGAGTTTAAACGGGAGACGGGTCTGTTCTCGGACGCTCACGGTCGCGTCGGGGGTGACGGCGATCAATTGATCGCCTTCGGATACGACGTCGGAGATTTACATTTGAGCCAAGGTCCATTGACGGGGGGCACGACCAAGTGCTGTTCCAGAACTAGGTTGAAAAGAGCGAAAAAGAGGAGAAGCGACATAAAAAGATGGCGATCCGAAAAGGAAAGGAAAAAAAGCTATGAAGATTAAAGACACCGGGGGTTTTGGAGCATGGGGGGAAGGGGGCGGAGGGAGTCGAATACGTTTTCGTCACTGATGCAAAGGATCGCCCCTCGACCCCGTAGTTGGCCGGGTGGGTATGCAGGTATGACATGTGTTGCGAGTGCGAGAGAAAAAAAAAATATTGTGCAAACGAGTGGCCATTGTACATTCTGCACGACCAGTCCAAACCCTCTGGCAAAACCCGGCTGAAGAGACAAGGGCACGCCGTGAATAAGAACCTACCACCATCCGTGCAGTGAGTATGAGACGCCGATTGGATAGGCATTTGGGCAATTACGGTGGGCAGGACGTGTGTACCCGCGCAAGAAAAGGGCAGAAGCGTAATCCTCCAAGGTCCAATTGGCCGGAAAGGGGGCCGTTCACCATGCCCCCCCCCCCACCACTTACCAAAAGGAGGCATGCAACATCTCCACAGGCCTGGGACAATAGATATCTCGCTCGCTCGGTGTCGTCTCTTAGCTCCAGATGCCACTTTAGACCCCGGCCTGCCGCTATTCTATTTATTGACCTTCTAGACGCTGAATAGGGCCCCGGTGACAGGGCGCAATTTCGGCTTAGAAACAATTTGCCCACATCGATGCAGGGGAAGACTATATTTCCTACGACTCCCCGTCATGGACGGTGAGGCGGTGAGGGAGGCTAGGATGCCTGACGTGCAAAGCGTTCGGGTGCCCGCTGATGCTGGTGCTGGTGTTGGCGAATTGTAATAATGCTCACTAGCAGTTGGTGCTCCTGCTTTCGTCGTACCTTTTTTCCCGGGCCGCCTACACATGAAGTCAATGCTCCACGAGTGTCGAGCTAGTAGAATTATTGCACAATGCTATGAAGGCCGAGCGAGGATGGATGCTAACTAATCCAACCAAACCAAGGCAAGCAATGCATGCATGCATGCACACACGGCTCGACTGTATAGTGTGGATCCTCCGTTCATAACGCCGGCGCCTCACGGTTGCAGCTCTCGGCGCACCTCCGTCCAGCGTCAGACCTTGCTCGTGTACCATACTTGATTGGCCACGACGCGTCTCCATCCAAAACAACTAGGGCGCCAACGACGCGTCTGGAGTGCGACCCAAGATGTACGGCCCCAGGCGGCCGTCATGGGCCTGGCCTCGGCCTCACGGAGGTGAGTGGCAATCAAGCCACATTTCAACCTCCCTTTGCACGAGGGAGGGAAAAGTGCAGCTAACAGCGGGACCAACGAGAGAGGCCCTTTCAGAACGAGGAAAAGATCCAGACGAGAGGCAACATAGGCCTACGCTGAGCCAATCACAACTTACGCAAAGACCTAAACTGCGACCCTAGATTGGTTTTAAGTGACCGCCTGTTGATCCCAGAAGCTTCTCCCCTTGGCCACGAGTCGTCATGTGCCAGGTCTGGGACGGACGGCTGAGAGAATTAAACGGAAACGATGAGCATTGCGGCTGCTAAGCAGCGGATGCTTCAAATACGTCGCCGAAAGAGGAGAATATCAAAAGGCACTATGGCATCGTATCCCGAAACTGGGTTTGCCTAGCTGTAGCTACCTATGCTCGGTAGCTAGCCACTAGTCAATGTCTTTCTCTGACTGGTTCTAGGTGCCAGAAGATGTGTGTGTGTGTGTGTGTGTGTGTGCGCGCGCGTTGTATGACACCTGTTGCCCCTCTTCTTCGTTTCCCCTCCCTCCCGATCCGATGCCTCCATCAGTGGACTTGCTAGCCGAGTTCGATCTGAACAAGAGACCATTGAGGTTGATCAAGGATACACGCACCACGAATCGACCGCCGAGACCGAGCCGACGTTGCACAGCCTTCACGATGGCGAGAGGAGCACATGCTCTTCTCTCACAAAAAGCAACATCCTGTTTGTTGGGGAACCGCATTTCTACGCCCCGTGTACCGTATCAATGTGAAGCCTCTATATCCCCAAAGGATGTGAGCATGTGTGCAGCGTTGTATTGCATCGTTGTTCGTATCAGAGAGAGACAGGGCCCGAGAGAAGCACCAGTTTCTTGCATCAGCATCGCATCTTGCCTGATGCTGGTTCCCGTTCAGTGAACAAGGCTAAAGCCAGTTGGGCTGTGGCACTTTTTTTTTTACTTCCTTTTTCTCCTACCTCTCAGCGTCGTCTCTCTGTCTTTTTTTTTTTTTTTTTTTTTTTTTTTAAATTTTTTTTCCAGGGTTTTTTTTTTTTTTTTTTAAAAAAAACAAAAAAAAAAAAAAAAAAAAAAACAAAAACAACAAAAACAATTCTTCCCCACTTAGTTTTCCAATTTTTTACGGGCCCCGACTCTATAACCACCACCCCCCACAACACCGGCACTTTGCGAAAATCCACCTGTGGTGTGTTCGATATACTACTCACCCGTTG
>JAHVYB010000053.1:160551-252151 GCA_020623695.1 Calonectria henricotiae | reverse complement strand
CCACCGACACACGGGGAGGCACGAAGAGGCTGACACTGAGAAGAAAGAGGAGCTGTGAGGAGTCGAAGACCAACTCGGCTGACGAGGTAGTTGGGGCCGCACGCAGGGGGGTGCGGGGTGGTGGAGACACGGGGCTAGTGGCGCGCGGGGGCGCGTTGTGTTTGTGTTTGGGGGGGGAGGGGGGGTTGTTTTTTGTTTTAGGGTTGGGATCACAGTCACAATCACAAACCAGGCCCAATGCTCAGTCAATCTCGGCATTCCATTAGCCTCTCAAGGTTTTCCCGTCCCAATCCCCAGTAACCCGCAGATGGAGCCATAGCCCGCCGGCATATCCATGCCAGAAAATGCCCTGTGCTGCTCTCCAGCAACTGCACTGCGCGCTGCACGATGGTAATTCCATTCTCCATCTGACCTACGCACTCTCGCATCGGAAACCGGGGCCGGGGCTTTTTGGGCTTGCCGGCCTATTCATGATTTAATTGTCCCCATGTCATGTTCCAATGCCGACTCGCAGGAGGTCACCGCTCAGATCATTTCGCGCTTGTCTCGCTACTCAATTCCCCTCGTCGACAATCTCGCTCAATTGGCCTCAGTCGAGTCGTTATCTCCCCCAGACTTGCTCGGCTTGTCGGGCCAAATATGTCTCAGCTGAGACCTTTGTCGGCTAGTATCAGTTGTGTAGCCCCCTCTCGTCGCCCTTTGCATGCTGGGCCAATTCGCTACCTTGAGCAGGATGTGGTCAAAGTAAACCAGTCCATCTCTCGGCGGCGTGAGTAGCTTGCGGGGTTGGGTTTGGAACAAGCGGGGCCACAGATGGGCCACTACACCCCAGACAGCTTGGTCTTGCGATGGACTCGGATCTTCATTGATTGGGAGGGGGCTACAGGGACAAGACGAATCGACTCACTTGAGTCAAGACGTTGCTTGCCGGGCATCGGGGTCTTGTGCCATGAGGCCCTGTTTGTGTCTCCGAAGACCCTCACCTCATTCCTGGGGTCACCAGCCAGTGACATTTGCGAAAACCAATTGGATCCTCCATTGTCATGCGAGGGCATTATTTGGCTGCCTGCGCTTTTCGAAGAACGATACGGTGCGATACGACACGAGTTGACATGCGTACGATATACGACCAGCAGTGTCTGTGTGTGTCTGGAGAAGCAGCCACCAACAAACTTGAGCAATTCGCACCAGCACCTTGAAGGCTAGGTTAGGTGCTGCTGTCTGACAAGCATCAGGGTCGTCGTGGGATAAGTTGGAGCCTTGCGTGGGGGTCACTGCCACTGGTGCCTTTGGCTCCATCCGGGGGCCCGTTCAGCACATCCCATGCTCCATGCTTGGCAGCTAGCTGAAGTAGCTACTCGCTCTTCTGTAGGTCCCGACAGAGATGTTGGTGTGCTGCGCCGTTTGAGCAACCCGCCAATCTGGACGAGGAAACTTGTGTGTCCTGGCCATCCTCATCACGGTCCGTGGCTGCTGTCCATGATCTGCAGGACCGAGGTGGAGTTGTGCGGCTCCGTGTCGGAACTGGCAGGTCCTCGATGTAACCTCCTGGTCCCATGGTGCGAGCTGCTTGACGTGTTGCTCTCAGGGTCGTTGGTCGTCGAGGCTCCCCACGTCCCAAGACACACCGACGCCATGTCCCATCCATGAGCGCCCAGCTTTCCTACCTATGCAGCTGCGCCGCCGACGACAGCGTGCGTGGTAGAGTCGTATCAACCCATGAAGAGGAAACAAGGTGAGACACGGGAGAAGACACGATATGCAATTGCTCGCACGCGCAATGCCACTCTCTGGGACAAAAAAAAAAAAAAAAGGCGATGCTCATTTTGGACCCGGCGGGTATTGTACAAGCTACATTCTAACACGCATACCTCAAGCTCGACTGTAACCTTGTCCTTTCCCGAGTGCAAGGCTCGGCCCACTCCCGCTCCTCCTCGCCCACACTTGGGGACTCCTGTTGTCCCCAATCTTTGTTGTTACCTTGAGGGCAAGTGGACCAGTTGCGGCTCTGGAGTCACCCACGGTTTGATTAGCCCCGAAAAGAAAAGAAGAAGAAAAAAAAAACACCCCAGGAAGGGAGCAAGCGGGTTCCAGAATTAATTATTGAGCAAGGAACATAAAGGTAACACAAGCGAATAGAGTCACAATGAACGAATAAAAAATTCGTTCATTGGAAAAATTTTAGGCAGAGTGGATTATCCGAGGGCCGATTCGCAATGGTTGAAATCACATCATCTGTGCTCACAGACCAATCGTTCTGGCACGCCAGGCTTCGGATAGCCTCGGTGCAAGAAAACGTGGATTTGATCAGGACGGACCAAGAATACCACGATGGCGACGCCGGGCCAATCCCAGTGTTGATGGGGTTCACGACGGGAAGAAACGACGATGATGGCGTAAAAGCCAACGCTGACAGCTGCGCATCCTAGCTTAAGCAGGCTGGGCTGAACAGCTGGATGTGAACGTTGATGGATGGATGGGTTGGTTATACTCAATTCATCCATGTGCAGCCATTTTAACCAACCAGCCAGCCAACCAACTCCTCGGATCCAATCCCTCCCATTTCCAGAACAGGTGAACGTCGGGCCTCGAATAATCTGGACATGGTGGAATGATAGGCCAGTGGCCACTCTTGGTTTGATGAATTCAAAGCACCCAGGCGCACCCGCGCTCCTCCTTCTCTATCTCTCTTTCACTCTCTCTCCAACTTAGCGTTCGGATCTAAAATGGTATCCCATCTTGTCATTGTTCTCACCCCGGGCGTCACGGCAAAACCAGTTCACAAAATACCCGATAAGGAGGTAGTGGCCGGTTTTAGATTGTCCCTGGAGTAATGTGACTGGACATGACACAGGTTATTGTCGACGCGCCATACCCGCCCATGTGTTTGTCCGTGCTGTACTTTATCCCATTCATTCATTTATTCATTCAGTCAATCAATCGACGGCTTTCTGCCCTCCATGCCTCGGTCCTTGTCCGGCCATCTCGGAGGCCCCCGTAGCGCTGATGGGCTCGGATGCTGCAGGAACATGACGACGCCCGGCTCTTATCAACAACCCTCTAAGAGCCAAGCCAGCCCTTATCGTTGATAGACCCTCCTCTTGGATCACCCCCTCCCTCCCCCCGCCTTCACGTCTTCACATCTTCCCATGTCGTGCATCCCGTCAAGCAAACAGCCGACCCACACTCTGCCTCCTGCCGGCCGTAGTTGACATGTCCCATGGGCTTTCCTGGAATGAGCATGCGTTGTTGGCGGGGGGAGGGAGAGAGAGAGATGCCCGGGCTGAGCTATCGGGCGCCTGGCATCTACGCCACCTCACATTGCATTGGTAGATAGACAGAGGCTGGCTGAGCTACCTCAGCTGCCTATCAGCTGTCAGCAAGAATGAGAAAAGATAAATGCTTCGCGGAAACAGACTCGGGGACAAGCAGGACCCTTGGGGTTTGGGTTCGTCGACGTGCGGGGCGCACACGGCACTGCCGAGCGCAGATGTCGCGTCGGATGGCCTTCTATTCGTGCTCCAGAGCTTCGAGTCGTTCTCTCGTCAATCAAACTTTCTGGCTGCATTGACAATCATCATCGTCGTCGACTCATCTCGTCTCCTTCTCCCCGTTCCCTCGTTCCCCGTTTCCCCCCTCTGCATGCTTATCGTTGGGGCCGACGATGCATTATCGGCGCCAACTCCGCGCCTTCTTCCCCCGTCTCCTCCTCGTTCGCATCACCATCCGTTCCGGCGCAACACGAGTACGGCACGAGTACGGCTGCGACTGCGACTGGCCGACGATCCGCCAACTAACGGCCCCGTGACTGCTTATCTCGCGCCCATCATCAGTCCCTTCAGTCCTCCCCCTCCCTCATTTTGGACTTTGCCTGCCGGACCAGATGACCCTTGGGCTCGGACGCGGCGACCGTTGCATCAAGCCTGTTACCCAGCGTCGGATTCTTAGTGACGTGGGTGTTCATCGGCCCCTCCCCATCCACCATCACGGCCATCTTGCCGCCTCCATCTACCCGCTGCATGTTCCACTCTCCCCACGCTTTGTGTTCCATCGTCGTCACCTACACCCGCTGCTACGCTCGCGAAACTTATCGGCCCATAACTGCAACTTCTGCCGTGCGTTGCTGCTGCTATCGTCGCCTGCCTTTGTTCGTGCCGCGCCAGCGAGCCCTTGGGCTTTCCGCTTTCAACCGGCGAGAGATACGCCTGATGTGCGATGGCGTCAGATGAATGCCACATCACAAGGACACCGCTGCCAAACCTATTCATGTTCATGTACCGAGACCATCATCATGGCATCATTCTGCCTCGTGCCTTTCACCGCAGCTAGCCGCTCACCGCGCTCAGCGACAACCGACCTGCGTCTCCTGGCCCACGCCCGCACCCCCGTCACACCATTCGCTGCAGGTATTCGAACAATCCATGGGGCCAAGATTTGCCCTGCAGCTTGCCCCGGAGCTGATCCAGCCGAAAGGGATCAGGCGCCGCAGTTGTGCAAATTCCAATTGCACCATTTCCTGCGGCACTGTTGTCGTTCCAGTATACCGTTCCTGAAAACGCACCGAGTTGAATGGTGTCAGTCCAGCCGTTATTACGTATCGCGCTTGGCGCCTATCCCCAGATTTCTTCTTGTTAAGAGACAGGGAGAGCGAGAGCCGCCTAGATTCTGGGCCGCACTTGTAGAAGGCCCGAGTTGAAGTGAGTCAGTAAAAGTAGCCCGTCTCAGTATATCTTGGTTGTTTGTTCCCGGGCCTTCCAGCGAGTTTGAAGATACTTCGTATTGGTCTTGGTCAAAACAACCCCCCATAAGACTTCCAAGTTGAAGTGTTTCACTTGGTGCTGAAAACTTAACCACTGGTAGACGGGTCCGCAAATAGCCGGTTTAGCCTATGTGATGATTGTATGAACAATGTGCCGTATGACGAAGGATGGAAATTGCGTCAAGGGATAGTGTATGGCATCATGAAGGCCTTGATACTTGTCGTGTTCTAGTCGTTGACTCACACGACGCATGTTGGTCAATTCACAAAGGAATCTCAACTACCACCTACATTGGCCCTCACAGCATCCAGATATGCCACAAAGGAGATTATTCACAGACTGTCAACGTAGATCAATCACCCTCGCTGTGCAACGTAGACTGCAGTAGGAAAAAAATCCAGAAAACTCCACTACAGTCCAGTCTTTTGGGATAGCTTAGTCAAGAACGATCAGCTTCGGTTTCTTTTACGCTTCTGGCTACCTACTGAAAGCCGGCCCAATGCCATAGTTACAATACCTTTTTCAATTACCTCTCAACTAGGAGGGGTCAAGTTTGATGCGCTCACTGTGTGCGTATTCAAGGTATCCGTTTTCGCTCGGGAAACCCCAATCAATTTGTAGCTCCACTAGGAAGCATGAGTTATATGTGTGATAAACGTAGCTGTCGATATTACTGTTGACCGAGGGTTGCGTTTTCGGTGGTTATTTATATCTAGATGTCTACGAAATACGAAATTGCAGCCGGAAGCTTTGAGACATGGAAAATTAAACCCTCCCATCATCCAAGACCGTGTGAGGAGGTGGAAACGGGTTCGCGGTACAATGAGTGACAACGAGACAACCTACAGGAGTTCATCAACGTCATATAGGGTAGCCATGGAGCGCGTTGCAATCCTAGAGAAAATGACATGCCAAAGGTCTTGGCGTCACCACAAAAATAAAACAATGAACCATACCCACACTTCTCGCAAAATCAGGAAGCAAATAAGGGACGAAAAGAGAACAGAGACCAAAGTTGTTCAAATACTACTAATTGTATCTGCCTGCAAGCTACCCTGGTGGCGCAGTCGCGGGCTCCTGGGAATGCCTGGTTGAGTCAACTGTTTGTTGTTTCTAACTGAAGATAAATAAACATGAACTTGATTGCTGTTTTATTTTACTTAATTCCTCATAATCAGCGTGGCGTTGGATTATTATACCGAGGTGGCACGTTGCGGGGTGTTGTCAGACTTATTGTACATTATTGTACATTGGTGTACATTGTTACAATGAAGTTTTTCCAACCCTACTCTTGCTAGACTACTTTAAAGATATTGATAAACATTTCTTGTGAAAGCTGTGTAGCGTTGCATATGAAAAATTCGTGCAAACTGTTCACAAATTGTGTTCCATCACGGAAAAGTAAGTTTTCTAGCACGTTGTACGGACTAGCTGGGGTGGAAATCAGGGAGGATTGCCCCAAAATGTATATAGATTAAGCTAAATGAGCCTCGTTTACGTGTTGCAATACGTCCGCAATTCGCTTCGTCGCGGCTTGTTGACCATTCATCCAGGAGCCGAACTTTAGCAACCGGGGAGTTAACGACTGTCTAGTGGGCTGTCGTAATCAAATAATAGGAGGTATGGGTGATGTATAAACTTGAGTCAAGTTCCTCCCCTCTACCTGCCGAGATTAAAACTGCACAGGTTTGTTCCTTGCCCCATGGGCTGATCTCGGTCCCGTGTCCCTCTGACGCTAACCTAAGCGGTGTTCTTGTGCCGAAATAGATTGTGTGGTTTAGGCTCACCGTTTCGCTTGTCGAATGGACAAAAAATTTGTAGAGATGATGACAGATTTGAGGTAAAGCAAGAAGTAACCTGAACAGAAAAGAAACTAAAGTGACGAGCAGTGCATAGCATATTTGAAGAGCGCCTAGCCTTAAAGGACATATCGGAAGATGTCGATTCAATGGAAATGTATATGACTAATTCAGACAGAAGAGCCCCAAAAAAAACACAAAAAAAACAAAAAAACCCCCCCATTTAACTATTGATACATATCTTTGTATGACATACTCGGCCTGGCTGTGTTGCAGGAAGGGGGTTGAAACGTTTGTGAGAAGTCTGTTGAAATAATGCAGGGTCCAGTTTTTATGCGTGACGAGTTAACCTTGCCTCTCTTCCCGGCTCATGGAAAGCTTAAAATACATTGAAGATGGACTCCACTGATTGCCAAGAAAGTGTGTAAAGCTGATTCAAATTCACACATAATGTTCTCAGCCACTTCTAGAATGTGACCCACCCGGATTTGATCATGGGTATAATCAACGCCGAGGACCAGAGTTCCACACAGCCATGATTTAGCGTAGTAATTTGAAAGCTTGATAGACTGGGTTGGGAACACTGCTCAACATCGGACAAGGGCGAGTTAACCCGAAACCGACCTTGAAATTGGCCATGTTGGAATTGGGAATGTGGGTACCGAAACAAGTCAATAGAAAATGCCGACTCATCTAAAAAGCACCTCGGTCTCGGTCATGCTTGCCGCTATGTTATGTTTGGATAACAACCCGATCGTGATTGCTGCCTATTTCTGTACTGCTGCCGTTACCATGGAAGTTTTGTGAAACCTGTTGCCCATAATGACGCCATTGAAATAACGTGCCATTGGTTTACTTGGTTCAACATGAGCGAACTTGTGCATCATAATGTGTAGAAGAAGTGAAGCCAGGGGGCCTGTACCGACACCACCCCCAATGATTCAGCGTGCTATCTGGCAGCACCCAAAGAGCTGGGCCTTGCTGGAGGTGGAGATTTGAGACTCAACCCTCGCTCAACCCCATACTCTTAGCGAAATTTACGGAATCCTTCCCATATCTGGAATAATTCCCCTGTGTCAATCGATATTCGCGTCTGCGCATACATGTACATCTCATTATCATCTGGACTCCTTTTCGCCGCACTGAACCTTGTTTTTTATTATTTTACTTCTTCTTCTTCTTCTTCTTCTTCTTCTTCTTCTTATTTTGGCTTGATTACGTCCCTAAACTCAAAGCGAAATTTCTCTCAACTGGCCGCCGTCATTAGGATGACGAATATTCATTTCCGTCTCGACCGAATCCCTGCTACGACGGAGTCGGGGAATTCCCCACGAGGCCCACGCCTAGATAATCCCATTCACGCAAGGATGTCAACTTTGCTGGTTAATTTCGAAGACATAATTCTGTTGGCATGCCCCCACAGATACTGGTCGACGAGGAAGCTATACTCACTCACTCATCCAAGACATTCGAGAAACCCGAGGCCAAGCACATACAATATGAAGGTTTATTTTATTTCAATTTTTTATTTTATTTTAGCCCCGCTCTGCCTATTACCCACATTCTCAACGAGAATATTCAACTATCCTAACTTGTATCACAATATGTTATGCATGTGCAGGTATATTAATAATAAAAATCAACAAGCACCGGTCCGCGAAGGGAGGGTGATCGGTCCAAGGCATTACCCAAGACAATATTTTCCAATGTGCAAACAACAGCGTCTTCTCTAACACTGAATATTTCCCACTCCGGTACTCCAAGGCTTTCCTTAGTTTCGCTGGCATTTCCCCCAAAAAGCAATAAAAAACAAAAAAACAAGAGAGCGTCCAGCTCGCAAAAATAATCATGTAAAAGAAAAAAAAAATAGAGAAAAAGAAAAGAAAAAGAGAGAACGTCTTTCCAAACCAACCAAGACCTAATTATGGATGGTAATACGTGTTGTGGATATTGCCCCTGCTCTCAAGATTTCTTTCGGTCTCGGTGGCGAGTTCCTGAGGCTTCTGAGGTGCCGGAGAAGGTGGATGCTTGTACGAACTTGGATCGTACGTGCCAGACAGCGTGGCAGGGGATTGAGGGGGCTCCATCATCGTAACTTGAGGAACCCAAAGGTTGCCCTGAGAGTCGTATTTGGGCTCCTGAGGCGTCTGATAGGGCGACGGATGTGGAATGTCGTCGTTATCCGTGGGCAACTCAGCTGGCGCTGATATGCTGTTGACATGGGACTGCATGGTTTGCGGCGAGTTAGGCTGGAATGGTGGTGGGCTTAGGTTTGTGAAATTTGACGACCCAGGGCTCCACGGCCCTTGGGAATAGTTGGTCTCGTCTTGGGCTGGATGGTAGTCGTAGGACTGGTTCATGGGCTGCTGCGAGGAGACATTGGTGGAATCACGGCCTGCACGTCTGCGCCTGATGAGCAACCACGCAATGCCGAGTATAACTGCAACTCCAGCAGCACCGCCGACTGCCACACCGACAATAGCGCCAGCAGACAATCCATCATCGCCACCAGGGGATCCTGTCTCAGTGGCCTGACCAACGTCCCGAGTCGGTGTTCTCACGGCAGCCTCGGCCTTTCTGGTCATGAGAACTTTGAGGTCTGCGGAGCCCCAGCCGTTGGCCGGCTCGGTCTTGGTAGCTCCTCCTGTAGACTTGCCTCCAACCACCGAGAGCACGTCCGAAGGCACGGCATACGTGGTCTTGTTCGGTTCCCATAGAGCCCATGGTGACTTGTCCTTGTTCTGCCTTCCTAAGTCGAGGTTGTGCAGACCCCATTGATCCGGCGAGTCGCAATCGGTGGTCAAAGGAAAGTAGCCACCATGAATGAGCATCTGAGCGTTGTTGATGACATTGCATGACATGCTGTGGTGAGGATACCCTCCCGTTCCATTCGAATCGGGGTACATTTTGACCCATGTAAAGGTAGGGAGGGTGAGAATGTAAACGTCGTCGAACCCTAAACTTCTATCTGCTTCACCAAGACCGCCATACAGATAACTGGAAACCGTTAGTCGATAAGCCGTGGGTTTGCAAATAAAGACACTCACATATTGTACGAGGATTGGTCCTCAGCCCACGTCACTCCGGCGCAGAACCGGCGGCGCGACTCGGGGACGTCACCCGTCGCATTTTGGGTATAGCTCTTTCCGCTCAGAATGTCGTATATGATGATTTCATCCATCGGCTGCCCTTCCCATTTGCCATCATCTGCTCCGCGAACCCCACCAAAGTAGATAATCATGCCTCCATCTCCGGCGGGGATGTACAGCATTACACCCTCTGCTCGCCCAACACTGTCTGGACCGGTACTGTTGGTCCAGCTGTTCTTATCCATGTCGTATACTACCATGTACGAAGTCGGAATTGCATCGCCATCCCAGTTTGGATCCGTGTTGCTGTTCATCCATCCTCCGTAATAGTAAGCCTCCCCGCGATCCGAGATCGAAAGACCAGCACCATAACTCATCCCCATAATACTAGTTGATCGAGGGGAGCCGTAATTATCCCATTGGTCGTTGAGAATGTCGTAACCGTAGAGGCTGAAGGACCAAGGAGTCTCACCTTGAAATTCGCCCCCAAATAGATAGATGCGCTTGTTGACCGTGTCAGGCCAGAATATGCCGCCGTTCACATTAGGGATGGTAGAATTTTTGCTGAGGTTGGCGTATGGCTGCGGCATGCCAGAGTCGCTTGCAGTGGAAAGATCATGGTAGATTAAGTAGGGGTCTGGAGGTGTCATGAGTTAGCTGGTGGAAATAGTGTGACGCAGCGTCGTCCGTGATAGTTTGGATAGAGCTTGGGTCGGAGCTGCTATCGATATACTGGACGTACTGGTAACGTTATTATCTTCGCTTCCACTGTATGTGATTAGTCCACCGTCAATGTACAGCTTGTCGTCGACGACGGCGCTCTGGTGGCCCCATCTTCGGCAGAAGTTGTTGATAGGATCTCGCTGTTGGAGAGAGACGCCAACATAGCAAGATAGCAGCACCCAAGTCAGCCAGAGGCGTCCCCGTTCTTGGCCACTGGCCCGGGAGAGCGACGATAGCATTCTGACTCTCACAGCGATGACGTCTGCATACTCTCCCAGTTGCTGGCCAAAGGGGGAGGCGGCCAGTCGTGGGCGACGATGGGCCAAGACTGGAATTTCGGATGTGATGGAAGGTAACGAGCGTTAGTGATAAGATTCGGTTCGCGAGAGCGAAACGAAAGACGAAATGAAAGGGCACGTCGTCCGGATGTAAGGGTGTCCTGGGCCTAGGTCGGTAGGCTCAAGGAGGCGTCAGCGAAGCGAGTGTGGGCTAGGAAGAAAACAAGGTAAAGATGGACAAGAGAATGACAAGAGCGAGAAAGTCGGCAATCTGGGAGGCAGCACAGGACAAAACGGACGGCAGATGGAAGTGGCGGAGGCGGGAATCCGGGGCTGACAACGTCGACTCGTACCCATCCCATACGGGACTGGGACTGGGACTGGACGGCATCCGTGTTCCTGCTTTGCGTGAGACGACCGCACACCGGCACGTCTCCATCGCCCTGGTGGTACCGGGCTTGCAGGGCTAGCTCCTATTCTCCCACCATGATAAGGCCTGATTCGTACGGGGCTGGGTGCTGGCTGGGACCTGGATGCGACTAGGGAAGTAATAGGATGGGGAGCCTCCTCCAATCGCCAGGCGGTGGACCGCCGTCAGCTCCATGCCCACTGACATGCATCCTATCCCATCCTCTCATCTGACCGCAGCAGCAATCTTGGCCCAGCTTCCTCGGTACCACCTAGCCTCAGCCAGGCCTCAAGGAGCCCACAGGGCTGAATGGAGTTGAATCCACTTTTTCTGGGCCGGCACTACGTCCACACGTAGTATTCCAAGGCCTATCCCAATCATACTGATTTGACACTTGCAAACTCTGTCCACGGACGCGGCGATTCGGGGCGAAGCGTGCATGCCGGGGGGGAGCTCGTAATTAATTCTCAACATGATCCGATGTCACCATTTGTATTCTGCTGGCTGCGACAGAGCTCGCCGCCCCCATAAAGGATGCGGGTCGCTCGAGGGGTTGTCTCTGGCCCAGGTGAAACCTGTTGCGAAAAAGGAACTTTGGGTACCGGCCCTCATTAGCCTGCCAAGCTAGCTAGCATCTGCAAATATGAATCAGAGGTCGCCGGTCCTGTCTGTACTGTACATCTCGGTTGCCGTACACATACTGTAAGACGGCAACAAGCCGCCAACGAGTTCGTGGACAGGCATCCCTGGTCCCTTGTTTCAAACAACATCCATCTCACCCACTGGCCGACTTGGGGCACCTCTCGTGGGCCCAGCCGCCGAGTCAACCACAGCTAACCAACCATCGAGTGCACCCCCAATCGCTACAAGCATCGTGTCGTTCGCTGACCCTCCAACCAGTCCACCATCCTTCCAACTATTGCACCAAGCCTCAGGATCCTGCATCTCGATTGATTCCAGGTCCAGCGTGGCACAATCCGCTAGCTCAAGGTCCATCGGGACTGCATGCTCGCGCCGAGCCACAACTGAGAGCGCAGTCCCAATGGCCGCTATGAAAGCCTTCTCTGTGTCCGGTTGGTGTTGCAGAATTTTCCATTTTTGTGACTGCTTCTGGACCTCCGCTCCCATCAGCCGCCACTCTTTCCACAGCGTCGCGACGGCACCTAACCTGCCCAACATCAAGATGTACGTTCTGTAGAGCTCCGCCGCCACATTTTTCTCATCTCCGCTGCAATTTTCGACAAAGAAAAGGACAAGGGCGCGAAATGACACTGTCCAAGCGTATTTTCCCTCCCCCATATCAATACCCGTTAAAAGACCCAGAAGCATTTGCCGATCAGGGATGTTGAAGAAAAACGGCTCCCCTAGCGATGCCACGGTTAGATGCCTTGACAGCATATCCAGCGTGCTCAGTATGTCGAGCAATGTCCCTGATGTTTCGGACCAGATATTATGCTTAAACCCAAGAACCAAATACTCCAACGTCGCGTCGAGATTGCCGATGCGAGCTGAAAGTATTAAACCAAGCCCACAGAGCGGGCCTCCAATAGTCTGGTAATGTGACGCTAGCCTCTGTTGAAGGTTGCCTAGAAAGGTCAATGCCCCAAAGATGCTGGCGTCTCTCGGTTCAAGCTGGTTGAGGATATTGACACATGCACTCCGAATTTCGTACGACAAGCTGCTGTGTGGCTTATCGCTTTGCCGGTTTGGCCGGGTCTGGAACAGGGTGGCGTCAAGACCTGATGACAAGCATTGTGACACCAGTCTTCGGATACTAGAAATTGATTTCTGCTGGTTCAGTACCGCTGTGAATTGTCTCGGGGTGAGCGGGATGTCATTCCGCGGTGACTTGGGCCGGGCAAGCCATTGACGTGACTGGAGCCAATGCAGGAGGAGTTTGTCATGCTGGGCTGCGTAGTTGGAAATGCCGTTTTCAACGCAGACGCTGTGGAGTATGTCTGTTGGTCCCCTTCGCGGGTCCAATGCCTCCGAAGCTTTCAGGGCGTTGACTTCCCCGTGGTGAGCCTCCTCTTCCGAGCCGATCAGTGGGGCCCGCTCTGGACCACCGCGAAGAGCGACAGAGAGAATGTCATGGTTTGTCACACGCCACACATTGCCTGGCTGTGATGATATCTCAAAGGCCTTGCGTCGGGTGTGATCCAGCTGAGATTTCATTTCGTCCATTCGGGTACTGAGCCTCCCCAACTGTGCGCTGGCCTCCCATTTCTTCCCCAACTCCACCTCATCCTGTTCCATGAACGGTCGCACGTGCTTGCTATCCACATCGTCTAGGTCGAGGAGGAGGTCGCTAATCTTGAAAAGCTCACGGTCTGGGACACCCTTTGGTGTAGACGGCCATGTCTTATTGATAGTGTAGTATGCGTCCGTCTCGCCGCTGGGCTTGTGCCGGGTGAAGGTCTTTCGTCGCTTCTGATGGGTTCCGCTGCTGAACGCTGGAATGTCAATGCGGGGCCTCCTCGAGGCCGCGGCACGCATCATGTTTGGTGGATTTGGTGATTGCGAATCAAACGAGCGTGTGGCACTAGTCTGGGATCCCGTATGCGGTTGAATGATGAAAAAACAAAAAGAGCCCCGACCCACGAATGGCGAGGGATGAAAATTGCAATGCAACACAACCGACAGATGGAGGCGGGAAGAACTCGGGAAAGCTGCGCGTCACCATCTGTTCATTTTGTTCGGAAAACATAACCTAACATGGACGCCTGCCGACGCCTGCCGGCCATCCACACGCGCAGCCTTCGCGATGGAAGAACAAACAAGTAACTTAAAACCTGACATCATTGTGGGATTTGATTGAGAAGGGTGATGATTGGAACTGATGGAAAAGAAAGAGAAAAAAACCCAGTAGATATACCACTGAGAAACAATATCAGGCTAGGTTCATATATTTAGAACCGCTGCTCGTTGTACTGTCATTTTTCTGAAATCTACATCGCGTGCTATGTAAGTTATTCCGGCAGGTGTTGGAGCACTGAAGACAGTCCCCCGGACTCGCGGGCCCGCTAGCCTTGGCGGAAGTCTGGGGGAACATGGGGTAGACGGGGCTATATTTTGGCACCTGTGCCTGCATAACATTCCGCGTTATTGAGCCCATCCTCTCACTGTCTTGTCTAGACACGCTGCGCCTCCAAGTCGCTCTGGGAATTATGCTTTCTTATTATTGTGTACATATTCTCAACCACGAGTGCGATCGTAGGATCCAACCTTTGGTGGAAAATTTTCGTAATCTGTTGGTACTCCCCCTCATCATCCTTAATAAATAACTGGATCGAAAATGTGGGCGGCATGCTTTTGTATGGTATTGAATACACAAATTGAGCGAGGATTCTTTGTCATGTTGTGAAACAGAACTCTGTAGCCAAGTTGAACCAAGACAGGACCTGGGATATATGATTGCCTATTCACTTCAGCAGCACCCACCCAATACAAACAGTTCTTGTCATTTCCAGTGTTAGATTTGATAGTTTTTTTTGTTACAGTTTTTACGAGGTCATGTCGAGGCTGTTCTGCATACAACTTAAAGGAACGGTAGTTACATGGTATGGGTGACGCCCATTGCAATCATCCTACCATTAACCCTAGTTTGTCTAGATAGATGAACAAACAGTGTGCCCCCCCTCCCCCAGAGTACTCGAAACAGATCCGCATGATGAGCTGGGCCTTCCAGCCGCACTCAGAGAGATAAGCGGGTGGTAAAATAAATGGTACATGCAATGCTTTCCTTCACCAACCTTGACAGCATAGAGGATAAGGTAAACCTAGATAATACTAAATAAGTTAATACCAATTAAACAATGAATTCATTAAATTTATTAAGTTTATTCATCCTTAATGGTGTAATATTTTTCGTTTTCTGTCAAAATCCAGATCTCGTTGCACAGCTTTTTTAGTCAACTAGCATTCATGGCCTCCGTGTATGATGGTGGTGGTGCGCTATGACACTCCACAACTGTGCCGCACTTATGTTTATCCGACCAACCGCGTCAGGTTCTCCCAGACGCATCCAGAACATCACGAACTGACCCCATCTTCCTCTATTTATACGGCCTGCCGACTACCATTTCAAACACACACACATCGTCATCATGTCCCCCCCAGCGAAGAAACGAAGAACGACGAGAAGCTCGGCGGCTGAACAAAAAGAAACATCACCTGCCGCGGATGCCCCCGCTCAGGATATTGAGTCGCAGAATGGCCCAGACGAAGATGAGGCCTCTCATGCAGATGCGACCTCTCATGCAGATGCGAAATCCGACAAGCAAGAGGAAACTACAAGTACTGAAGTAGACCCTGCCGCCAAAGCTAAGGATAGGATGGCGCGCTTCAAAGCCTTACAAGCCAGAGCAAAGACATCATCCGAAACCAACTTGAAAGAGGCAACCTTGGAATCGCAGAGGCTTGCGACGGACCCTAGTCAACTTACTGCGCTGCACCGAAAGCATGCCATCGCATCACAAAAGTTGCTCAAGGCAGACGTGGAGGAGGCTGGCGAGGACTTTGAGCGCAAACGGGCTTGGGACTGGACTGTCGACGAGAGCGAGAAGTGGGATAGGCGGATGAAGAAGAAGGCAGCACACCGTGACAACAACGCTTATGCGGATGATGCTCAAGAAGGCAACAAGATTTACAAACGACAGCTGAGGAACATCAACTTCGACCTGGACAAGTACGAAAAGGAAAAGATCGCAGCCATCGAAAAGGCTGCAGCGTCTGGTGGTCTGGACATTGTCGAGACAGAAGATGGCGAGCTAATCGCTATCGACAAGGATGGGTCATTTTACTCCACTGCCGACTCGACGTCTTTTGCCCAAAATAAACCCGACAAAGTTGCGGTGGACCGGCTTGTTGAAGACCTGAGAAGGGCAGAGGAACAGAGACTGAAGAAGAGGAAGGAGAGAATGGCCAGGAACGGCGATGATGGCGACGTAACATATATCAACGAAAAGAACAAGCAGTTCAACCAAAAGCTGTCGCGGTTCTACAACAAGTATACAGCGGAGATCCGAGACAGCTTTGAGCGAGGCACGATGATATGAATAAAGAATGACCATTCGGTAGATTTGTACTTTAGCTTTTTCCTCGCATTGGGTATTAATACAGTTTGGCGCACTGCAGAGCGTATGGCCGGGCGCAATCAATATTTTACAACATGGTTTTCCTCCATGACTTGCCTGCCAGTTCTTCAATATCAGGTGTTTCAAGGACTCCGGACACTTGCTCGTCGCTGAAGGCCTCAACGACCGCCTCGGCAACAGTATCTACCTTCATTGGCTGTGTACCAGCCGCACCCATAAATTTCTTAAAATAATGACCAGTCAGATCATTGGCCATGGTACCCAGACCAACCAGGGCGGCCAGGGGCACCGTAATCTTGCGTGAATGGTCAAACATGAAGGGGGGTCGGATGTAGAGGCCCCGAAGCTCGGGGAAGCTGTTTGCAATGGTGCTCTCAGCCTGTCGCTTGGTGGTTATGTATCGAGCGGGGAGGACGGGTGCACCGCCGGCGGCTGAAACATAGCAGAAAGCCCCAGCCTTTGCAGCAGCGGCATGCTTTGCAAGTGTGATGGCACTGTCTCTGTTCATCACCTCATACGAGAACTGGTCATTGGGGCTGGACGGCTTGATATCCTCGCCCTCTTTGCGCTCGAGGGGGTTGATGCCGCGCTCACGGACGGGAGCAAACATCTTGGCCAGGCCAGAGATGGGCGACTCTCGACCAGACACAATGCCCTTGTAATCGGCCTCGATAAGGATGCCCATGCTGTGCACAACATAGTCGGCACCACTGAGCAATGGGGCGTATGTGGCCGGGCGAAGAATATCACCTCGCTCCCAGCTGACCTTGTGTGACCAAGACGGAGGGTTGCGAGAGGAGGTGACAGAGTCCCACCGGGGTTCACCGGAGCGACTTTCATGAGGTGTTAGCTTGGATGGGATCCGGGTGAGCTTGGGACGAAAGATGCATTTACCTGATGGATGTCACCTCCCACCCTCTGGCCACAGCAAACTGGCAGATCCTAGAACCAAGGAACCCGGAGCCTCCGCAGACGACGAGCTTCTTTGCCGCAGACATGGCGAATGTTGTGGTAGAAAGGGAGTAAGTGGTGTGATTTTGAGAGCGAAAACGGCGGGGGATAAATGAGCTGTGTGAGCGAGCAAGGGCGACACCTCGATGCCAAGGCTGTTGGAAGTAAAAAACACAATAGAGCCAACAGTACTGGGTAATTTAATAGAATGGTTTGGAATTGGATATCAAGTTGTTATGCCCACGCACATTTTGACGACATGGAGAAGCCGATATGGAGAAGCCACACACGGGAATCATGAAATCATAGTTTGCCCAAGGCTGAAGCTCTCGCAATGACATGAACACTAGCTACATCAAGTGGGGCCTGTCACGGCATGCGCTGTCATTGGCCTGCCAAACCTTGGGCTCTGCAAGGCTGAAGCTCCAAATAATCTTTCGCTTTGTGCTTTCGGCCTTCATCATCGCGCATCCTCATATCCATCGCTATTTGCATCATATCATATGCGCGCTCGCCATGGCGCCCCAGAACCAGCTCGGAAAGCGCGTCAAGCTGACGCAGATTCGCCGGCCCTTCATTGTCGGAAGCACAGCTCTCCCATTCTCCGACACCAACCCCCGTCCCGCAGGTATTCCCGACAATCACACCCACTCCTGGCAGGTGTTTGTCAAGGGCCTCGATGACACAGACATCACATATTGGCTCCGTCGCGTCCAATTCAAGCTACACGAATCCATTCCGAACTATGTGCGCAGTATGTTGCCCCCTCGTTTGCGTAGCCCTGTGCTGATGCAGCGAATGCTAACGTTGTTGAACCCAGTGGTCGAAGGCGAGACCGGCAAGCCTTTTGTCGTCAACGAAACCGGATGGGGTGAGTTTGATATCACCATCAAGCTCTACTATGTCAACGACTCGGGAGAGAAACCCCAGACTCTATACCACTACCTCCGCCTACATCCTTACGGCCGCAACGAGGAGGAAAAGCAGGCCATGATTGCGGCCAACGGCGAGGTCCGCGCCTGGAGCTACGAGGAACAGCTCTTCAACGAGCCCTACGAAGTCTTTTATAATCTGCTCACACAGGGCGCTCTGCCCAAGGGCTGGAAACCACCAGGCGGCAAAGGCAAGGGCAAGAACCGCGCCCCGCCGCCCTTGCCCGCTGCCGACAGCAACGACGTGTGGGAGAAGTCGGCGATGATTCCGGCGCACAACCGTCCTGGACAGCCGTTCAGCCTCGAGACGGAAGCCGCCGAGATCAAGAAGCTTGCCGACGCACAGGCCCAGACAGAGGAGATGACCAAGAAGATCCTCGCCGAGCTCAAGGCCAAGGAGGAGCTGCTCGCCAGCCTGAAGGCCGAGAATGCCGCTGCCGCTGCTGCGGCGAAGCCCGCTTAGAAGGTGAGCGCGGACCACAGGCGCGCCGGCCGAAGGCGCAGGGTATGGAAAGAGGAGGATGCTTCCAGCTAGGAAAGCGATGAGGGCAAGCTGATCTCGTCAGCCGCGTCCAGCGCCACACTTGGACGATCGTCTGACGCCGACTCGGTCACGATCAAGGCGGAATTGTCTGACAGAAGCTTCGAGCCCTAGGGGTCCTGCGAACAAGATGATAAGTCCAGCTTGGCGACATCCCTTGCTGAGTTGGAGGCCTGAAATTCGCACCCGCCAAAGTCACTCGCCCCCGCCCGCCCCCAATAAAGTCACTCATCCCCAGCCGGTGCTGTTTTCCCCTAGACACTGCATGGCTGCTGACAAGTTGCTGCATGATGACGCCCTCCTCAGCCGATCAAAGTGTGCAGACACGAACGCTCCGGAGTGGCTTGTCCCCTGAATGCAAAACTACCAAAACACGAGGAACTGGTCCTTCCCAAAGGACCAACCAGAGGCTTGTATGGCAGGGAATAGGCATCTTGCTGCAGCCGGCCAATCCTAGGCTGCAGGCACAATGAAGACAGGAATCGTGTGATAAACTAAAGATGATAATGACAAAAATTCATGACGCTAAGCACTCTGATCAGCCATCGAATCACGTCGCCCAATCTTGCCCGCAAACCCGTCCAGTCTTTTGTACCCCCTCCTATTGAGCTGTGGATACGCCAAACACTGCGCCTTGTTGCCAATATCCTAAAAAGTACGTCCGTACATACCATGCAATCAGCCCAACGCGTCACCCAAATATCGTATCCTCATTTACATTTCCAAATTTAGTGATCCTTGCGTGTCCTACCCGCGAGTTCAAAAAAAAAAAAAAAAAAGTTCCATAACTTGTTCGTCAGAAAACACGGCATTAAACGAAACACGCACATGTCAATTTGCATATGTATTTCGATTGATTTGGATTGGAGTAGTCTCTGCTGCTACGCGCACGCACGCTCCACCACGGGGCACTGGTTTGTGACCGTCCCATACCGCCATTTCCCAACCGTGTATCCCAACCTAAAATGCTGCCCAAGGCCCTGCACTTGATCTTTGCAATTTTCTTTCCAAACCTTGGTAATCCAATCCAACCAGCCGCCCGCCCTATGATGTAGTCCCAAATCCTAGGTCCAAAGTAACAAGCTGTTGTCGACAACTCGCGCAACAGAAGTGCAGTCATTCCTCCAGGGACTCGACAAACATTGGACAAAGAAAATGTTAACAAGAATGTATGCCATCGCTTCCAGTGCGTTCCGGCAAAACACCGACTTTTCATGTGGTCATCAGCGTAAAGAGAGAGAGTGAGAAGATAGAAAATCAAAAACAAAGCCACACCATGACGGCCGGTCATGTAACACCTCTTCCGGCCCACTTTTTTTTAAAGTTCACCCTCTCTCCAGCAAACGCCCATGTGAAAATCAATTAAGAAGGCTTTCGAGCTCTTCCCGAAGCCAAACCTTTTTCAAACTCCCGCGCCTATCCGATGAGACCCTGTAAAAAAAAGAAAGAAAAAAGAGAGAGAGAAAAAGACCAAATTCAAAAGAGTGTGGGGATGTGTCTGCTATATGTACTTGTAAAGAAATGGTTGTGGGTGAATTATCGAGTTGCGGCTTCGTATGCGGGAGGCGGAGCATCTTCTCGCTCATCCCAGTTACCACGTTGTCGGTTTTTTTCGTCATAGACCCGCTTGGCAATCTCGCCGGCCATCTTCATGATCCACGCTTGCTCAAGGATAACAGAAGACGTTTCGGAGCTAGTGCTCTGGTTCTCTAAGCCGGTGGCCTTGTCCTTGTTGAAACGAAGTCCGCGATTTGCAGCCGTTATAATAGGGCTCTTGGTCATGGCCGCCGAGGGAGCAGTGGGAGAGTTAATAGGGGTAGACTTCTCGGCGGGTTGAGGCTGCTCGTGGAGATCGGCCATTAGTGGACGGTGGCCCATTTTGCCGGCGGTTCTGAAGCGGACCTTGTTTGGTGTAGGTGCTTCAGCAATGATAGAACCTTCGTCGAGATCCTCCTCAATAGACTCAGGTACCAATGGCTCTGACATTGACACATTTACAGAAGCGGCATCTGAGTCCTCGCTGATAGTATCAGGGGTGGCAGCCTCAGATTTGCTTTGCCTGAGGTTCACCACTCTTGTCTTCTTTTTACGGCCAGGACGAGACCGAGGGCCTGACCCAAGGGAGAGGCCAGTTGTGACTGAATTCAAGCTGACCAGCGAGGGCCGGGCCGGCAAGTGTCCGTGGGCAGTGCTGCACGTGTCAGAGAACGTGTAGGTCGTAGTCGAGGCAGCTGCAGAGCCAGCAGCGAAGGAATTTGCCTTGGAAAGACTAGGGGTTCCCGTAGATGGTGAAGGGCCCTCAGATCGGTCACCATGACTAGTCCAAGCCCGGAAAACAACGTCTCGAATGCCAGGGGTAAACAGAGAGAGTGTGCGATGAGAATCTGTCAACGCTGCCAGCCGTAGTAAGTTCTTTTGAGAGAAGAGGGATTGAACTTCGCCGCTCCCATTTAGAGTGAGCTCCGAGATGTCGTGGGGATCGAGTAGATTTCCGTTGGCGTCGACCGGGTCCAATGGTGGGCTTGCAAGAGGGTCCACACCCGTTTCGTCGGCAGGCTCCTTGGGAGTATCGGTGCCCTTATTGGCCTGGTCGGGGCACCACAGCTGAAGCGACAGCCTGTGGATAATAGCCGGTAACTCGTCCATCATGAGATTGCGCAGCTGCTGTTCTATTGTCCTCTGCAGGTAGTCGCGAACGAACTGTATCGAATCAAAGGTCGAGGAAACCTTGAGGGACTCAAGTGGGTCATTGCGGAAGACCAGGGTCAGACCCTTTTGTTTTGAGAAGACGAGAATGATGAACGCTGAAAGCTTTATCTCGGACAATGTAATCGATAATGGGATAGTAAGCCCCGACGCAGCAGCAAGAGGCTGTGGAGAAGTGAATGTCGGCTTTGAGTAGAGGTAGGTGTTCAAGGGATTGGCCTGTCATGATATTAGTCCTGCTATAGCCCATGGATAACGCATAAATTCATTTCAATGCGCTGATGCCAAAATTTAACCGCGTCCGGGGGCTAGATTGAAATGTGCGCGCTGTCGACGCCAAAACAATGCGTTGGCTACCCGATGCAGAACTACTGAAGTCTACCCCAAGTTTCGGATCTATCGGTGAACGATTGGCGGGGCTTGGCGAATGTGCGCTGTCGGGAGTGGGAGAACAGAATAAGGCTCTGGCAAGTGCATACTACTCCAAAATCTATCTCGGAGACGAGAAAAAGTAAAAATCTGAAGCATCCGGAATGTTGCAATTGCATTTTGACGGCTTGAATCGTGGTGGTGGAAGTGCTATACGATGTCGGGCGTTGTCGGAGTTTGTCGCGCGGGCGGTGCGGAGGCGGGATGACGCAAGGCGAGGGAGAAAAAAAAAAGTAGAGGGATACACACCTGAACTCGAGTCTTGAGGGTCAAGAAGGCATCGCCCGAATAGGTCATTTTAAAAATGCCTCGGAAACGGTCCTCGGCCAAGTCACCAATCTCCAAAATCTCCAGGTCGGGGGGCACGGTGCCCAAGTTAAATTCGCTAACGAGGATATCATCGACGATGATGGGCGGCTTGGGGGATTTATTGAGCGCCTTAGTCAAGAGATCGCGCGCTCGCCGATAGAACTCAGCATCAGCCGTCAACGGCGACCAGTTGAAGTTGAAGGCCATGTTGAAATGGCTTTTACCTTCTCACAACCATGGAGGAAGCAAGCAGGCGCCGGGGTCGGCTGCGGGATCGGGATCGAGAGAATAAAATAAAAAAATCGAGCGCGTTGCGGGACGTCGGAGGGCAGATCAGGCGGGTGGCGAAGGAGAGAGCGTCGGTAATAAACGGGATCGTGGAGAGGGGTCCAGGATTTATCGGAAGCGAAAGATTAAGACGTCGACGAGTAGACACTTGATGTGATTAAGATAGAAAAATTGTAGGAGAGAAAATTGTATGTAAGAATGGGATTTCCCAGGAGGCCGGATCGTAGATGATGCGCCAGGCTTAATCCCAGGTGATGATTGGGGAAAACTGGGAAAGTGGAGAGCTCGGGGTTTTGGAGCAGAGCATTGATGGCCAATGCGATGCTTGCGGAAAGTGGATGCAATGCACCCGAACAAACCCACTAGACAACGAAGGAATAGCTGCGCTGGCGGCTTCGGGTTTCAGAAAAGGCGGTGTTTGATGTTTGCGAGAGTTCAATTCCTCTGTTGGGTTTTGCTTTCTTGATACAAGAAAGTAACTGACTGCAATTTGTTAATGACCTGATTATGAACAGCCGACGATTACGGCCTAACTAGGGCGAACAATCCTCAGTCGTGCCGCAGAGGTACAGTTCCCGGATTCTGACAGGGTAGATGAAGACCCTGTCGTCAGTGGTCAATAGGAACGTTGTGAATGGTCTGCGGGGTCCGAGATGCCCGAGCATTGCCGGAACTATGGAGGTTGGATGTGGTCCCAGCGGCGTCCGGAGGCAAGTTCTCAGGAAGAAAAAAAAAAACTATCTATGCAGGACCCACCCGCGATGTGCCGAAGAAAGGGAGGGGGCGAAGCAGCGCGCACAAAAATGCGGAAGAAAAAAAAAAGGCAACTCACGGATGAGACCAGTTGTCCGAGGTCGAGACCGAGGCTTGTGCAGACTAAGCAATGCGGTCTTGCACAGCAACCCTTACGTCCGCTGGTATGAGGCCTGAAAATGTGCACACGGGATAGAATCGTCACGAATTGGAGCTGAAGTACGTCAGCCGGGCCGGGCCAAGTCGCGTGACTCGCAGATGTGTATAGTGCCTTCGCCGGACTGCTTGTTTTCTCGTCTTGCGTTGTAGTTATCGTGATATACGCTGGGCGTGTGTGTGTGTGTGTGTCGCGCGGATCAGATGTGCTTATCCACGGGACACGGTCGATGCTATGCGATGCGATGCGGTGCAGTGCGGGGGAGATGCGGTGCAATGCTTTGGCAATGCAATACGTTAATGCAATGCGTCTAGACGTATCTAAGAAACAATTAATTAATTAATTGATGGCAAGATAGGGTCGTCAATGCGGCCCTCGATGTTATTGTATATCTCTCTCCGCATTTACCCAGCTCCCCATGTTGGCCCCCATAATGCAAAATAAAGAACCTAAAAAATTGCGTCCTTTCAATTGTCGAATCACCCTTCGTCTTACCTCGAGGGCGCCGTCATCATCGGATGATGAGCATTGAAGGCCGAATCGTGGAACGACGTTTGCATTAAATGGTTCGATGTTCGTCCCGAGCAGGGCGGCGCATCTTGCCTCCCCTCCCCCTCCCCCAGCGAACACCTAAAGAACTAAGATCTTCCTTCATGCAGCCTCTTTCGAAAAGAACACGGGCCAGCGGCTCCAGCCGGGCGCCCGATCCTCCGGCCAGCTGATCAGACTGCTTCTCCGTGCCGTGTCCGTTGGTTGCGTGAGCAAGCTGCAGCAAAGTTCAATGCCGTTGCAGCAGCCACTTCAAAACAGACGACGTTTGAAGCTCTAGTTTAGAAACGTACATGATGTAGGTTTCCCAAATCAGCAGCCACACGCGCACAATGCCAATACTGGTAGATAAGGCAAACGGGACGCGGAGGGTCGCAAAAGCAACGAGAGTACATGCGGGGGATGGTGTCGTTCCGAAAACAGTTCGGAGGACATGAGCGACTAGCACGAACTGGTGAGGGGAAATGGTCAAGCTAGCATCGGCAAGTTTGGCCATGATGAACAAGGCCGTGGTGGAGTTGATAGCGTTCCATCGTGCCAATTCTCACGTTCGAGCATGGTCTGGTGATGTTGGATCAATGGTGGGATAAGCACACTGCCACCTAATTGCCATGTGCCCGCATCATCGCCGGTCGCACCATCGCCCCCATCCCCTCTGCCCATGCCTTCTCCCCGATCCTCTGCGATCCTCCCCGATCGCCAGTCATCATCATGTAAGGCACCGCTTCTGGGAGCTGTGTCACACGGTCACACCCACTCGTCGGCCGTCAGATGTCAAATTTGGATGTGTTGCTGCTCGGATTCCTAGAGTAGGCAAGTTGCAATCAAACCCGCATCCGCAATGTCTCATTTGGGACGGCACAGCTTAACGATGCATTTTGCGGGCTGAAAAGGCAATTCCTGTCCTTGAGTGCATACTCGTAAATGCCGTGTACCGTACATAGGCTCGTTTTCTCCATACCTTGCAGGCATTGTTCCCCGCTCAGCGGCAAACAGGAAGAGACTATTAACGCAGCGCAGCAAACATCACGGTGAGCCAACAACCGGCCATCATCCGGGCACTTGGGTTCTTCTGATTTTAGTGTAACAACGGTGCATGATTCGACGGTCTACCTAGTCATGCAGCCGAGAAAACGGGCTCGCGTCCACTTACACCAGTACGCCTCGTTCGTCGTCCGTCCTCCTTAGGGTCCAGGATATGGCGCAGTTTTACCGATATTATTTTCGAAGAGGCATCCCGCTCTCAACATCTGTCAGAAGAAAAGAAAAGAAAGAAAGCCCCATTGGAGCTTGTCAATTGTGTGACGAGACAAGACCGTCTCTACGCTAGACAATTGATGTCCCCGCATGCTGATTCATTCTTCTTCTCCGCCTTCATTAAACAAAGCCCACATTGGGAGTCATCCAGGAGCTCCTTCGTCCACCGCCCTGTGCAACTTGGCCTCTCCTCGTGGATGCCACGCTGACCGTGTACATTTTGTCGGTGACGAAGCAACGCGCCACAGACTACACAGACAGGCTACAGGCTGCGTAGGTGAAGGACCCTGGATGAGGGGGTCCCAGACGGACGGGATAGGCGGGCAGGCAGGCAGGGCATTCATTCGGCATGGGCGTTGGATTGGCATGGGGGCGCGGGCACCCAACGTGACATCATTTGGCTCCGGCTATGACCGACACCCACGTTGATTATGATCCCGTGGACGTCGCTCAATCGAATAGCAGAGAGCTACTGCAGGACACCTAGGCACAACAGACGTTGTCGGTCAACATCCTGGAGCAAACCCCATTCCTGTCTCCATCACGGCGCTTGTCGTCTCGTTCGCGTTGCATTTCAAAGAACGTAGGTTCTCGCTTCGACGCTCCACAGAGCTATAATGTAGTAGACCGCAGGGCTGCGTGGCAACCGGCAGCGGCAGAATTGGGGAGCTGATCACTGCAGGTTGTCTCTCTGGTGTCTCTAGGCTAGCGGTTTGGCTTACACCACATCGTCCCTGCTCATTTCCGTTTTGAGCCTTCTACCTCATCCCCGGCATCTGGTCAAGCAGAAGCGTCCCCGAACATTTTTCTGTGCGCATGTTTGCGAGACGGCTCAGTTGGGGTCTGCGCATATGCAGCCTGGACCATTCCTGTACCTGTACCTGTGTCTGTCCCCGTCCTTGTCCCCTGTGGCAGAGGCCCAACCAGGGATGCAAGGGTCTCATTCTTAGTAAGGCTTTCTCGTCCTAGTGGCAGATGGCGCTGGCCACTCCTTGGCTGCATGCCCGTCCTGCTGTCACCCAGCAGCCCTTGCCAGCCCAGAGACAGCCAGCCATGGCGCTGGCCGAGAGATCGCCACCAAGGGGTGACCTTGCGTAGCGGCCTCCTCCTGGCCCGTCTTGGTCGGCTGCACCACTTCCAATGCTGCGCATTCGCGCCGTAGTACGCCCCCTCGTTGCCCCCCGGAAGCGCCTGGGCCAATTTGGCCATCAAAGTCCCCCTGTCCTGGCCCATCAAGTCACCTGGGCGCGCGCCTGCAGCCAGTCTGGTGGCAGAGTTTTGCCAGAACATTGCCAGAGCAGTGCAGGGACCGACCCTAGTTGCTGTGGCGGCCCCCTGCCAAGTGCCTGCGTCTGGCTGGTCAGGTCACCCAGATCTCCGCCCAAGTCGGAGTCATCCCAAATGCCACCACCAACTGCGCTGGTACTGTCAACGCCAACACCCGCGGCTTAGGGGGCTTATTTAATTAGGCTTGTACAGTACACCTCGCCGCCTGTACACATCGATACGTTCCCTCTCTCGACCCCGAATCCCAGTCGCCTGTCCCACTAAATGCAAGACCAGCATGCTGCCAGCTCGATGACTGGCATTGGCGCACACCCTAATCCGGTTCCGGTCCCACGACGAAGGTCCTAAACCTGTGCGTCACCGTCCCAGATCGAATCGTCCACGGCGCCGCCTGTCGTTTTAGTCGCATCGTGCCTTTTTTTTTCTACCCTCTGTTCTTTACTACACACACGTCAACAGGGTTGCCCCAGATTCAGGTCTCCATTCTCGTCACCAGTCACCAGCCAAAGGACCCTGTTTTTAGGGTCCCGTCGTCTGTGTGCGGGATTGTAAATGGCTGCAGCGGCCGCGGCGGCCAAGTAAAAGGAAAAGTCGTGTTTGCCCACACCCACAACCTTTACCTAACCGCATCCCATCCTATTCCCAGAGAGGAGGTGTTACAGAACAATTGTCTCCCTCGACGCCTTCTCCGCCATTTGCGCCGCTCTGCCGTCATCCACACTGTCGGGTCCGACTGTCGGTCATGGTTTGCCCTAAACAAAACAGAATGACGCTGTCCTGGTAAAAGCATGCCATGGCCCATGATCACCAGTTTCCACGATCCCCTCCTGGATTTCGCACCAAGATCTTCTGTTTTATCAAAACGCCGACCCAACCCACTCACCCAGCCCACTCACCCTCTCACGGGCTGACTATTCTTGTTCTATCTTGTCCTGTACACGCTATAAGCAGGCAAGACATACATGCGCCTTACGTCTTACACACCTCACCCTACCCATCATCCCTGTCGCCTGCCTGTCATAACATCACATCGCATCGTACAGCATCGCATCGTATCGGACTATCGTTTGCCTTACTCCGCCTTCTTTTGCACCTGGCCGAAGTAGAAGGCGACGATTTCCTATTTCAAGCGAGACGTGTTGGCCCCATAGCCTCCTCTAAAAAAGCGTCGATACTTATTCTTCTACTTGACCACCGCTTGTCCTGCTGCTACGCTGTGCTACTTCCCCATTCGCTTCCAACTCGCTCGCAACCCTCCCCCATATTCACCTATTCTCCCACGCCATCCCCCAAAAAAATCGAGGCCCGCAGATCCCGCGGTCGCAGTCAGCCCAAATTCTGGCGCAGAAACAAAAACAGAAACATACGCAAAGGCAAGCGCAAAGTCAAACGCTGATGCCGTTTCCCACGAGGACTAGTTCCCCATCTCCCGCTCCCCCTTCTCCCTCTTTATCCTTTGTCCCCGATTCCTTGGGGCATTCTCCGCCTCTCTCCCCTCTTGCTACTTATATCCAGGCCTCCTCCAGGGCAAAACTGGAGCCATTATTATCTCTCTCCCACCCCGCCGACGTGAGACACTCGGTGGCTTGGCCGTACCTTGCAGCCACCTGCATGACCAAGGCAACGCCCCCAATCATGTCGACACCATCACTGTCCGATGGGCAGCTTACGCCTTCCGAAACTGACACGGATATCCTTATTCCACCTCACCACGCCTCTTACTACGAGGATGATCTGTGGCCAACCGCCCAGGACGTAGCAGAGATGGCTATTATGCTCAACGGGGCCGCAACTACCCTCTCATGGGATCGACACTCGCTCAGGAGACTCCCCAGGGGCACTCGGCCTGGCAAGTTAATTGGCGAGGGTGCTGCCAACGCCGTCTTCGAGCTGGCCCTTCCCGAGGGCTACCCCTCGGCCTCTGAATTCAAGGGTAAGTTGTCTCCCTGATATCCTTTCCATGACGCCGTGTGAACTGACCATGGCTCGACCAGGATGGCTTCTCCGCGTTGCCAAGGCCCCTGTAAATGGTGGTCCTGCGAGATTTAACTACTTAAAACAACAAGAGTTCTATGCCAGCAAAGTCAAGTCGCATCTGAAAGACCATGTCATTAAGCAGGAACTTGTTGTTGTCCGCGACTCCAACATTGTCAACGAGCTAAATCTGTTCCTCCGACGAATCGACCACCAGCGCAAAGAAAAATTCCGGGGTTCCTTTATTGCTCAAACAAACTGGGGCTTGCTGGTGGAGGACATGCGGCCGGCAGGTATGGTCTCTCTGGACCCCGACTTTTTCCGCAACAAAACTAACCATTCGATCTGCAGATCCCACAAAATGCATTCTCATCGAGTTCAAACCCAAGTGGCTCAACCAATCCCCAAGTGCCCCTACTGGCGCTATTCGATGTCGACAATGTGCCATGGAACTATACAATTTCCTCAAGGATCCCAAACTCACAAAATCGGCCCCAGACTCGAAACCTTGCCCCCTGGTTCTTGACAACCCCGATGCTCCACTGGACATTAACTCACCCTTTCGAATTGCCCCTCAACTAGCCAAAATCGGACACTCGGCAGTCGTCTCGGGGCTCCTACGCGCAGCCAACCACCAAGTCATCAAGGACCTGCGCGACGTGCAAAAGCTGGCAGACCCAAACGGACCCCTGAATGCGCTACGAGACGATCCCATGTTCAACTTTGCCATGACAATTCGCGATTGCACCTGCTTTGTACAAATCTACCCTGACAAAGCCCACCCCGGCCCCGATGGACCCCTTCGAGTACGTCTTGGTGACTTCGACTCAAAGGATACGACCATCAAGTTCGATCGATGGCAAGCTGCCGAGCGAAATCTCATCTCATCAGGGTGTTACACTGCCGATTGGATCCTATGCGATGGGAAATACTACCACCCCCCAACCATGTGCCTGCTAGAATGGACGCAGCGCCAGGGTCAGCCTTTACACATGATAAACATACAAGACAAGACGAGAGCCGCACCCCTGTCCCGCACCTGGCGCAACTTTATCGCGCCTCTTGAGTCGTCAGGCACCTTCCGCAACTTTCCATCTGACTCTACGACGCTCAAGGTGATGCTGCAGCGGTTCAAAAAGGACGGCCCCAAAGCGAAAGTTTGTCCCTACAGAACTGAGCCCTTGTAAGTCATTCCCCGCCTTTCAGCATGGCGGCTAGGGCACCCTTGCTGACACACTGCAGGGCATTACCAGATCGGCGGTAGGACAGTGCAATCTATTGCATCAATTTTTATCATTTTGGAGTATAAGGACAGGCGAGAGACATCTAAGGGGCAACCATGGCGTTGATTTAGCATTTTGCTTTTGTTTCATTTTTATGGGGGAGGCTCTTTTTTTTTCAACGCATTGGAAGTGTATCATTGTGTCACTAAAGGTATAGGCATGCATAGCGACGGTTGCGGTTTGGGAGTACAGTACCAAGGTGGTTGTATATTTAGGGACGGGCACACGGCATTCAAGGGTCGCATATCAAGGGTTCGGTTTTATGACACGATTAGCTATCTACGATACATTCACCCCATAGCGGGACTATGAAAGTTGAAACATCTATTCATATCTACTCATTATAAAATACAGCCATCCCAACGCCAAAGCAGTTGAGCTGACCTTGATTCTATCAAGCTATTCCAAATGCTAAATATCGGAAACTGAGAAGCTTAAAATACTGCCCAGAGACAAGCCTGCCACCAGGCACGTGCCCATGAAACCCCCGGCAGCCTCACGCTCACCGTCATCAACCCACTCACCCGAGGCCATCATGCAGCTGGAACCAAGCCAGCCGTTGGTGATGCCAAAGGCGATCTGAACCACAAAAAGGTAGAAAAAGTCGCTGGGCACAACGGCACCGCGACCACCAATGTTGCATAGGAGATAAAGCGGAAGGAGGCCAATACGCGCCACGGAGAGAACAAAGAGCGCAAAGGGCCGGTGGCGGAGCGAAAAAGGCAGCATGGTAGAAACGCGACCACACAAATCGCCAAGATTCCAGAAGAAGAATCCGAGAGGAATGAATGCGGCAGGCTGGTAAATGGCCCCAGCATCCTCTTTCACGGAGCGAATCTTGCCCGTGAAGACGGGGAAGAACATGGTGACGGCAAAAGTGATGGCAACACCTACACACAACCAATGCAGCTTGCGGAAGAGCTGCCACATTGACGTCACCTTTCGGGCGGCGCGCTCAGCATCCTCGATACTCTGCATAGACTCAGCCATGTGCTCAACCATGCGGTTCTCAATGATGTGGTTGTGTCGTTTGAGCAAGGGGACGAAAGCAATCAGAGCTATCAGAGAAATGCCCACGGCAGTGAAGAAGTAGACAAATGCAGAAGAGGAGCCATCCGACGAATCACCTTTACCCGAATGCGACTCCTCGACGGGAGAAAATATCAAGACAGAGGCGACCTGGGCGATGGGAGGAAGGACGCCAGCAACACCCTGGCCAGCCATGATGGCTTGCATGTACTCGGGACGCCCGAAGCTCGCAGCAAAGGCAAAGGTTCCGTTTTGTATCAACCCGGCAGCCCATGCAGAAGCGGCAACGGTGAAGAGAAGGAAGGCCAGATATGCAGTAGGCGAGGCGTCGAGGAAGATTACAGTGGACACAGTCAAGAGACCAAAGGTGGCAATGTTGACAATGAGGGCCAGATTTATGCGGAAGGGGTACGATGCGGTGGCCTGGATATTGCTGAGAATCACCATGGTGCCCAGGTTGGTAGTGGTCGAGACGGCCAAGACGGCGGACTGAAAGACGCCCTGAAGCCATTCGTCGCCGGCGAGGCGGGAGGCAAAGTAGGGAGCAGCGGCGAGGAACATGTTCCTGGAGCGTTACGTTAGTGGGGTTGTGCAACTCAGCGTTCGTACTGTCTCAAGGGTTTCTACTCACCAGGCCCAAAGCATGGCCACGCCCAGCAAAGCAAATATGCTATACTCGAGCCACGAGAAGGGCAGCTCATCCTGGCCATCAAGCACGGCAGAGCCCTCGAGGGCGGTGGGTTCGTCGTTGCCGGTGAGAGGCGCATACTCAGAGGAGGTGGACACGCGGCGAGCAAATGCTCTTCGGACGCGATCCACAACGCCTTCTCCTTGCCCCGACATGTTGTCTGCTTGCTTCGACGAGAGTGGCCAGCTCGAGGTTTGGGGGACGGTTAACCAGCACGATGAAGGCTGGGGGAGGGTGATGCTGAGGGCAGGTGAGCACCACTTCTATGCCATGGACAAATTGAGCGGAGGGCGGTCGGGTGCGAGTCAATGGGCTGAAGGTGGGTTATGATGAGGCTGTCGCCTAGCTGGAATCGGGGTTGTAATCGCGGCGTCACCGTTGGTCGGAGGGGCCGGGGCCGCGCTCGGGAGGGTGGAGGGTGGGTCGGATTGGATGCTTGATCGCGGGGGCGCGGGAAGCAGATTTGACCAGTGTTAAAACAAAAGGCCGAATCACGATTGAGATCCAATGCGACACCACATGGACCTATTACTCAACCGCCCCTGATAAGAGATCCTCGGCCAGCGGCGGCCAAGGTTTGCGTTGAGCACAACGGCGCGAGCGCTGATAAGATAGCGCGCGTGTGTTGAGCAAGCGTCACCCAGGAAATAAGGCTCACGCGCCACAGGTCAGGAGGGTTAGAGGGGGTCAGCTGGGGACCTCTTGGTGGCTTTGCGGAAGCGCTAGGAGAAGCGGCCCGCCAAAGTGGGAGAAGGACTCCCCCTAGGTTGGGCACGAAACACAATGTAAATTTAGAGTGCAGCAATGGTGATGCTTTCATCATCCACGTATCTTGAAGACACAAAATTCGTATATACGCCATGTTTCTCTCATGTTTCATGATCTGCAAACAGCTATTCTCCGTGGTCTTACATTTCGGGAATATCGTCTCAGCAAGTAGCCGCCACTTTCATGACATGGACCCCCTGAGGCGGTTGGTTACACGCTGTAGCGGCTTATGTATATACCCGATGTCGTAGCATCATACCCTCTCTTCCCACGCCAAAGCTTCACCAGCATTCATCATTTCACGTCTTGGAAAAGCAGTGGAAAAACAATTATATATATATGTATATAATAGAGAGGCTTCTTCTAAGTGAGGCATTTTTTGGCCCTTTCCTTTTACATCTCCGCACCCTCTTGGCCAAACGGAGACTGTTCCGTGAGGCCCATTCTGCGGCCTACACGCAAGGGGCAAAGTATGCGATGCAGGTATGTCGTGCAGTATTTATAAAATCGATTCTACATCCGTCTATAAGGTCGGGTTTGCAACTCTTGGCTCCTTTTCCAAGTCCCCGTGTAAAGAAAAAGAAAAAGAAAAAGAAAAAGAAAGAAAGAAAGAAAACAGGCCTTTGAGCGGATGTCATTGGTTTAAGTGTCAGTCAGTTGGAACAAGGCACCACCACATTCTCATTACCCGCAAAACTCATCATTCGTAAATGATATTTTTGTCTTGTAAATTTTTTGGTTTCCAATGTGTTTCGGAACTTGATTTTCAAACAATAACAAGAAAGGGCTTATTTACACAAACAAAACAAAAAAGGAAGAGGGTGAGGGAGAAACGAAACCGTCTTCTCTTAGTATATCTCTCTTCCAGATGCCACCCCACGACCATTCATAAACAAGCACACATACTAGTGGACCCGTTCTGGTTTTTTTTTATTTTTTTTTTTACTCGTCCATGGGGAATCGGTCTGTGAATCGAAAAGTTGCAAGACCTTCCTCAAGCTGGTCGACCAAAGTCGACACCTCGCTTACAAAGTAAACCCCGTCCCCCCCGCCGATCCCAGCTTTGGACGCAGCGGCCTTTGCACTGCCGAGGAAGCCAACAGGCTTGCCCCAGTTGTAACCATCAGCGATAATCTGAGCAGGCCTACCATTGGGGAATAAGGATGACTTGTTGGTAAAGACGCCCTCGGTTCCATCGGCAACAACAATGGCATCGAAACTAATGGCCTCGGCAGCAGAGTACGTGGCACCAACGTCGCTATTCAGAATCTCTCCGACAATAGTAACAACTAGGCCAAGGCCCTCAAGAGACGCCTTGAGCTCCTTGGCCTGCATGATCGAGCCTTCAGAGCCAGTTGAAGCGAGGATGCCGACAGTCAGGGTTTCTATGGTAGGCAGCCTGGACCCAAAGATAGACACATCGGCAGTCTTATTGTCGTGATAGTATGTGTCATCCGCGGCAGGGGCCTCCATGCCCAGGGCCTCGCCTACACGGACAGCGATATCATGACTAACCTTGTTGAGCTGTGTGAGAACATTCTTCCTGACCTCCTCAGACTGCACATGGCTAGCCTCAAAACGGATAGCATTGATGAGGAATTGCTGCTCAACCTTGGTGAGGGAGTTGTAAAATAGGCGTGGCTGGCTCCAGTGGTCATCAAAGGTAGCGGATAGCTCACGGATGAGATGTCCCGAAGCCATTCGATTGGGGGCAGTGAAGAATCCCCGGCCCTGGGTCTGATTTGCCTGCATTGGAAACCCCTTGTTGAGGGTGTTGGGGGAGTCTGCGACCTGTCAGCACAATTTTTTCAGCCCCCCCCGTGGTTTTCATGCTTTTTCTTACACTGGTGAATGTTCTTGTGAATAAAAGTTTGGCCAAAGCCATCACGGTTGTTGTTGTGTATGCCAGAGATGGGTCGGTTGACGGGCAGCTGCTCAAAGTTGGGGCCGCTGTGGCGGTTGAGCTGGGTGTCGAGATAGGAGAAAATGCGGCCCTGTAGCAGAGGGTCTTCGGAGAAGTCAATGCCGCGGACTATGTGGCCAGGTTGGAACTGAAATTCGTCAGCTTCATCAATCAAATCGGGCGGCGGCCTGTGTACATTAATCTGCTCCGTCTCGGCAAAGTAGTTGACGGGGTTGGCGTCAAGTTTCATGACACCGAGTTTGGTCAGAGGAACATACTCCTCGGGTATAATCTTGGTGGGGTCTAGGACATCAAATCCAAAGGAAAGTGCCAGGTCCTCGTCGAATATCTGAGCGCAGAGCTCCCACTCGGGGCCAATTCCAGCCTCAATGGCCTTCCAGAGGTCGTCCCGGTGGTAGTCAGCGTTCTTCCCAGCAATGTGCTGTGCCTCGTCCCATACGAGGCTGGCTCTACCTTGCTTAGTTTTCCAGTGCCATTTGACAAACTTGGTATCACCGGAATCCGTGACAAGACGGAAGGTGTGTACACCAAAGCCATCCTATGATTGCATTAGAGTCCATAGTTGGGTGAGGGAGAGAAACACCACGGAATTACCATATGACGGTAGCTTCGAGGGATCCCGTTGCCAGACATGGCCCAGAACAGGGTATGGAGAGCTGTAGTCTGCTGGCTGAAGAAATCCCATGCCGAGTCGTGGGCCGTGGCAGCTTGAGGCATCTCGCTGTCGGGTGATGGCTTGACGGAATGTATCAGGTCGGGAAATTGGATGGCATCTTGGATGAAGAATACGGGGATGTTGTTGCCAACAATGTCAAAGTTGCCCTCGTCAGTGTAGCTTGAAGGGTGGTGTGAGAGAAACCCGGCATCGCATCAGGGCATGAACTCACAATCGGGTAGCAAAACCGTGAACATCACGAGCCGTGTCAGCACTACCTCTCGAACCAGCCACGGTCGAGAAGCGGACAAAGGTCGAAGTGGTCTTGTTTTTGGGGCTAAGGAAGGATGCCGCAGTAATGTTGCTGTGGTCAGCATAACTGGTAAAGGTCCCATAAGCACCAGCACCTCGAGCATGGACAACTCGCTCCGGAATCTGCGGGGGCGTCAGTGCCAATCCAACCTTGTAAAGTTTCGGGTGACGCACTCTTTCGTGGTCAAAATGGGTAATCTTTTGTCGAAAGATGAAATCCTCGAGCAGCGTGGGACCTCGCTCTCCGGCCCTCAGGCTCCGCTGTTCCTCGAATGGACCACCGACATCTGAACTCATGTATCCCTCACTGTCGTCGACCTCGTCACTAGTCAGATGGCTGCGAGAAGAGCTATCCTGGGTCCGAGCGGCCAAACGAGCAGGATCGGCAAAGGGACATTGTGCAGCAGCGAGGCTAGCCAAGCCCAGGGAGGCAACAAGTAGAGCAGAGGAAACCATGATTTCGTAAATTGGAGCTTAGGGCAGGGGGGAACTGAGGTCGCTCAGCTCCATGTCTGGCGTGCTCATGATGATTGAGGCCTACAGGCTCTACTTATACTTTTGGAAAGGAAAGAGATTGTTCCCTGAGGCTCTTCCAATGATTGCAAAGCAGTGTTTACCCAAAGGTGTGTTACGGGTGCGTCCCCATTAGAGGGCCGCGCAACAGGTGGGTGTACAAGATGTGTGGATACGTGCTCTCTTGGCCCAAGGAACCACAAGAAAGACTGCTTGAGGACACAGCAATTACACTCCCCGGGCATGATCTGTCATGTTGTGTCTGCGGGGCTACGTTTCTCCAACACTGTTACATCCCCGGCTGAGCAATCTAGCCCAAACCATTTCCATACATCAAATTATTGATATTACAACGAAGCGACCCTTTGCCAAAGCAAACATGGACCCAGGCTGGTTCTTTTTCTGCGAGAAGGGTCATGACACCGTTGCGGCAATGAGATTGTGGGCAGTCGATCCATCACCAATTGCGCCGCGTAGGGCAATCACTGTTCGGGATCTGGGACGGCACAGGTGGTAGAACCAAAAAGCTCCGAGGGTGCACAAGAATATCGCGGGTAAGGGAGCCCGAGATATGGTCTTTTGTCTAGTGATACTAGTGGATATGAACCCATGAACGGTGTAAGAAGCGAGCCTCAGCATTAATGATTGACATGGTGAAAGGAAACAGAACAATGGAATGGGGGGACGAAGCCGAAACAGAGTGTAAAGCCGATCGGCAGTGGATTTGCAGAAGTACCCAATTCATCCAATCAAGGTACCTTGGTTACTAACATGAGGCTTCCCATGGAGAGAGTAAGACGCTCAAGGATTCACAAACCTTGCGGCAAATGTGCCGAGCTGCAGATGTCATCACTCTTTAGCGGCATCTTGAATACCACGCTAATGGTATTCAAGGGGTGTTTAATTGGCTTCAAACGCTTATACACGTAGTGCTCGGTGTTACGATGACATATGAATGAAAGGCAACAGGCACAATATATGGTGTACGGCGGCCGATTCCTCGCGTAGGATTGTCATTATTTTGCTTTTCCATTATCCAATCATGCCGGACTAGAGGACTCGTCAGGGACATGGGTAGTCTCTGAGCGGACTAGGGCTACCCTCTTGCGCCGGGGAAAACGTAGCGTGCTGAGGAATCAATGCTGAGGAATCATCATGACCCCATGGGCCATGGCGCATTGGGGGCCAAGACGGATGGATGGGTGCAGCGCACACTAAAAAATCGGAGCACCACTTAACTAAACGTGGGCGACAATGCGGATGTGACGACACTGTGGACACCATGACACCGGAGAGAATATTCCAAACTGACGCACCCTCCCTTGCTTCTCAAAAAAAAAAATTGAACGAGGTTCAAAATTCATAAATTCAAGTTAGAAACCTGGAAGAAGATCACACCGCTAGTCAAATGGCTACCGGTTCATTCAGAAGTGTAGTCATGATCAACACTGCAGGCCGTCTTTGTAACGGGTGTAGGTATGCGCGGCCCGGGTTGGTGGAGATTAGCGCGGAGATTGATATACACTCCGTCAAATAGCTATGCAATTTGGTATTAGAATATCTGTGTGGGGAAGATCAAGTAAAGGTTGGGATTGTTGGATGCTTCTAAGTTTAAACATGCCTCACTGAACTCCAAGTCGGAGGTTGCGTTTTATGCCTACTTGAGATTTCAATTCTCGCTCATACAGTTCAGCTTCATGATACCACCGTCCTCGTTGCTTTTCTCCCCAAACATGAGACACAGAGGGGTTAGATGACTCCTCCACGAGGGAAGAACGGGGCCATGTGCCAGAACAAGGATATGGTACCATGTAATCGTGCTCATTCCTCTAGCTACTACCCTACAGTGTAGCACCACCCTGCTTGATGACAAGCACACGCCTCGCACTGCTGGAAGCCATGGATATCACAACAAAAAAACGTACTGTTCATTGTTATGTAATTTGTAATGACCAAACTTGGTACAGGCGCAGCAACTGATATTAGCAAGAAATAAGCTGAATGGTCAAGGTTGCCCCAGCCTAACCTCAGACGCAGTGTCCAACTTTACAATCCTCGTCAAGCACAAGCACAGCAGCGACATCCTCGATCCATCTCAACCTCAGGTTCCCGAGTCCCCGAGTCACTGACCCCGACGCTTGGTAAGTGGATGACGGACAATATCACACAACGGGGGCCATAAAAAAATAATCAACAAAAAAAAAAAGAGAGAGAGAGAGAGAGAGAGAGAGAGAGAGAGAGAAGCATTAGGAGCTGACGAAACAAACCACGCAAATAATCAATAGCTGAAAAATAAAACATTGCGCATATTTGATTTCTCTCATTAAAATTTGAATAAGTCGTCAAGACAGAGAAACATCAAGACATTCATATGACTAGTCCTCAATCGCACTCAACGTGGATAGCCACACAGTTGAGTCGTTCTTATGAAATGGCATTCCTTACGAAATCCCGCCACTGGATATGCCTATTACTAAAATTTATTAGATTAAAGCAAATGTCTCGTTTCCGAGTGTAATCACGCCGCATCCTCATGGACATGTGGAAGCTTAGCAATAACTTGGATATGAATGAGAGGGGTGGCTCGTGGCATAGCAGTCACTGGCCAAGAACAACTGCATTCCACATGGTTTTGGATATTGATTAGTTCGATAAATCAATAATCGCCCAAATAGTTATAATAGAAAATTAATAGCACCAGTCCAATGATATTTAATTCGAATTTTTTTTCTTGGGGTAGACGAGGATCACTGGGCTGGATAAAAAGGGCGATTGAGCACACTACTACTGCGTGATTTTTATAGTATCAGATTTTCTTAGTCACCTCTCTCACCATACATCCCTGAACCACTTCTATTTCTTTTTTTCTTTGATTCATTTACTAATTAATTATTCAATGACCCTGCGTACCCTTGTCTTGCAAAGACAGATGGTGCAATGGTAAAGAGGGAATGAGGCTCGCCGAGACAGCCTCCACGAAGTTGTGTGGATGCGAACATGATTAATTAACAAGCTGTGGGGTAAAATATGATTTATTTTCCAACACCTGTTCCTCTTTCTGCAGACTTGGTGGCAATTACCAGTGTTGGAGCTGAGTGGAAGACGTCGGTTTGGACCACTTGTGACGGCGGGTATGGCACGTCCGAGATGGAGAATAGTTTATCCACTAACACTGCCTGATCTGGACTGAGAATTGGTCGCTGGAAACATTGAATAAGCTTTTATGTTCGCATTGATGATGTTCATTGACACGGCATTATCATCGTCGGGATAGAGTGCGTCTATCGGGCGTGTCTCGGTATGGGAGAGATAATGTAGGATGGGAATGCGCACCGGCGCACAAAAAGTTGCTTGGTACGGACTACGTTGCTCACAAACCAGAAGCCATCAATCTAAATCTGACAGCTAAAAATGGCACCACCATCTGCGGATCGTCGATTGACATCTGCGCCGCTCCCCGTGGCGCTAGACCAGGATAAGGCAGGAAGCAGACGACCGTCCCACCCGCGGCTGGATTCCCACCGAACGATGGGTAGAGAGGTATATATAACAACGTCGCATGTTGGCTACCGTGCAACGTAGGCGGTGATGGGCGGGAGCTGGGAGGAGAGCATTGTGTGAATGTGACTAGATTGATTGTAGGCCGACGGAGACATGGAATGCATCTTTCCTGCAGCTGAGTAGGACGGCAATCGTAGCGAGAAATGCAACCCGGCCGGTTGACCTGCTCTAAGCGGCCGGTTGCTTCAAAGTCGAGGCACGGTCTTGATCACTTGCTCTGCCCGCCTTGTGTTTCCATGGCAGAAGCTGATGCTGGTACCGATGCTCGGACCAGTGGACCAAACGCTGCTCGGGGGGTTAGGTGCCGTGCCCCAGCAAAGGTCACATCAAAGTTTGCGGCATCCCTTGCAAGGCCACCACCTCCAATGAGCGTCGCCCAGGGCGCAACTCGTTATGCCGGTTAAGTGCTGCAAAGGCGGCACGGCCCATGGACAAGGGGTGACCATGCAGGTTGGGAAATGTACCACTCTGCATCATGTACTTTAAATAACGAGCTGCATGTTCCTCCCAACCCCCGGAACACCAAGACTTTGGAATTCCGAGCGACCATGGCCAGATTCACGAGCAACCCACCGCAAATGGCTGTTGTAAGTCGCACTCGAACTCCGGAGTAGGCGACGGCGGCGGCGGCGGCGACGACGACGACGACGACGACGACGACGACACGATGGAGGCGTAGACACTAACAGACACTGAACTCAAGGGCCCAGACTGGCGCAACGAGCCCGACAACGACTCCGTCATCAGTGAAGTGTAAATTGGCCTCCAGGTAACCATAATTCCCAAGCTGTCTAACCATTGGTTATCTAGCGTGAGCTCGACGACGTCCCTCAGCGAAAGCATTCTCGAATACCGCAAGCTACACGGGAGAACATATCAGAATTTCACTACAGGCACTGAATACTGGTGAGTCGCCTGCCTCTCTCCCTCCCCCTCTCCCTCTCCCTCCCTTTATCTCATCCAGAGAGTAGAAGGGCACCGGCTGATTTCGGCGGAAACCAAAAAATAACAGGGCACCCAACGACGAGAAACAGAATGAGGGCCTCGATCTCAAGTTTGTCTTCAACTATTCCGTCCCCCCCCCCCCCAAAACTTGCCCCGGGGTCTAACTGCGCGCCAGCCACCACATGCTCTACCTCGCACTAGATAACAGGCTTTTCTTGGCCCCAATCGGCGATAACCCGCAGAGAGTACTTGACATTGGAACGGGAACGGGCATCTGGGCAATGTACGGGCCGTGGAACCTCCCCTTTTGGCCAGCATCAATGAGCTGACTGACGCAGTGACTTTGCCGACCAATTTCCCTCCGCAGCAGTCATCGGCACCGATCTGTCACCCATCCAGCCTGTCTGGGTATAGTCTCTTCGTCTATCAATTATCATTTGCGCGTCATATTCTGACTGGCCTCAGGTCCCCTCAAACTGCAAGTTCGAACTCGACGACGCACAGCTGACCTGGCCGTACCCCGACAACCATTTCGACTATGTCCACATCCGGTGCCTCATGGGATCCATCAAGGACTGGCCCATGCTGTACAGGGAGGTCCTCCGCTGCCTCAAGCCCGGCGGCTGGTTCGAGCACATGGACTACTCCATCGACGTCTGCTCCGACGACCGCACCATCCCCGAGGGCAGCCCGCTGGACGGCTGGGGCCAGCTCTTCCAGGAGGCCGGGGACAAGATCGGGAGGACTTTTAGGATCATCGAGGACTGGCGGAACCTTGAGTGGCTCCAGGACGCCGGGTTCGAAAACATCGACAAGCACCACTTCAAGCTGCCGCTTGGCGGGTGGCCCGCAGACCCCAAGTGGAAGGAGGTTGGCCAGTACAATCTCCTCATCACCGACCAGAGCCTCGAGGGCTACGTCCTGTTTCTCCTAACAAAGGTCCTGGGCTGGGAGTACGCCCAGGTGCAGACCTTTATCGCCCAGACCCGCAAGCTGCTTCGTGATCGGACCGTCCATTCGTATATCCGAGTGTAAGAAAAGACACCCGAAACAATGGTTTTTTTGTTGGGGGGGGGTTTTTTTTTTTGGAATACATTGGGCTAACGCTTCAACTAGGGGAACTGTCTGGGGTCAGAAGCCAAAATCAGAATCGGCTGAATAGGGAAAAGGAGACTAGCCACCCGCGACGTATAAACGACATTGCAAATACTACTACTCACTAACAAGATCCAATTTTTTAATTTTTTTGGCGGAGGAAAGGAGGAATAATATGGGTTTATTTTATATTATAGAGGGCTTTCTGGAAATTGGAGTATATATATATGTATATATATCCCTAGGTACCTATATATTGGCTGTTGGTAAATGACCTGTAATAAATGACAAATGACCACCCCCTCTCGACCAGACATTGACAACAAATTGACTAAATAGTATTCAAGTCAAATCCATCCTTAAAGTGCAGTGGTTTTCCTCCCTTCTCATAACTCCTCCCCAGAAAAAGAAAATTAAAAACGCCACACAACGCCACGCTAAGCATACTACTTGACTTATCCAAGAAGAATGTTCACATCGTCTTTGGCATTCGCCTCCCACGCCCGCTGCAGGATGTGGCCGACGCCACGGCGGTAGGAAATCTCGCCGATGCGCTCGATCCACAGCACATTGACAACACTGATGGTCTCGTCGGCATCCATGTTCTCTTCAAAGTGCTCCTGGTCAAAGAGATGCGATCCGTGGCGCTCGGTTGCCGTCGAGATGGCAATGAACTCGAGTTTCTCGTCGCCCTCGTAGTTGGATGACTGCACGCCGAGCCATGCATCATGCGAGCGGAACTGCCCGATCCACTTGTCGTGCTTTGCCCAGATATTGCCTATTGCAATGGGCGGGTTGGACCGGTCGCGGTGTGTCATGGTGGAGTGGTGATCAACCTCAAAGAAGCCCGAGGTCGTGTGGAAGGACAGCAGCGGACCGGGGAAGGCCAGCTCGCCCGCAGGAGGCTCATATTCGCCAGCCTCCGGGGGGTCCTCGACGGGAATGGGATACTTGAAGAGGGTCACGTTGTCGCTGTCGTGCATGTAATACCTGGAACCACTAGATTTCCATCCGGGTGGAAGCTCTGAGCTCGAGCTGCGTTTACCACGCAGGTCACGGAACTGGAGGCCAGTGTTCTGCAGAGGCACACTGTTGGTTCGATCTGTGATGCTCCACGACACGGTTGGCTTGATGCGAAAGGGGTGAGACGCCCGGAACCTCTTTGCCTCCTGACCACGTTTGCCAATCGGCTTAGCCTCCTCAATGTAATCAACGGCGGCTTTCCAAAGCGTCAAGTCCACTGGGATGTTATCAAACCACCAGCCCATCCAGGACCACGATGGTAGAAACGGCGGCCGCGTCAGGGCTCTCCGCCTAATCGAGGCGTGCGGTCGCCAGAGGAGCGCAATGTCGAGGAACATGATGGGCATGCCATAAAGGAAGCCGCTTGGGTAGGTACGCGAGAGGACCTGGGTGATGGGCGAAAAGGCACGGAGGGTGTCGTCGACGAGCGTCACTCTTCGCGCGCTGTATTCCATGACAATGCGCGCATACTCATCCAGATCAGGCCAAGGCGGGTGGTGATAGGCAAAGGCGGCATCGGGGACCGAATTGGTACACTCCTTCTGCCCGCCGCGAATCTTCTTCATGACGCCAGAGGGGCTTCCTGTCCAGGCATCGCAGTGACACTCCCAGGTGACGGTTTCTTCGAAGAAGAAGACGCAACGCCGCGAGTACATGCGCTCCGAAAGGGTCCAGCCTCGGTTGTTCCAATTTGACGACAACAATAGCTCCTGTTGGCTCCGGCCACCAGGTCGAAGGTTTCGAATCGATTTGGACGGAGTCAGGGACGACAGTCCCGTGTACACGTCCCCGGCGGCAGCCACGAACGTGAGATAGGCATTGGCAAACACATACGCCATGTGCTTGACGTTGCTGTCCACATCCCCCGGATCATCTTGTACAATACACAGCTTGTCGATCCAGATATGACGTAGACCCAGCTTCTTAGCAATCCACATGGCGTCAACAAATGTCTGCGGCATATTGTCAGGTTCGGGAAGCGCAGTCAGATAGTTGTCAATGTTGGACCTGAGCGTCTGAATAGGCACCTTTGGTGCGTTGCTGCGGGTTGGCGACCCCCAGACGTAGCTCAGAGCTATGTAGCGGTCCCTGGGAACGGCCCTGACGAGACGGCGCTCAACGACATCAATGAGCCAGATGGGATGCCATGTGGTGGGTTCCGCATCGCTCGAGATGGCGCAGTGGTGATTGTGCTCAGCATTGCACGTCTCGAGCCATTCGCGGATGCGGGGCACAGGACTCTGCTTGACCGCCGAAGTAGAGCGTCTCTGGAGGGGAGAGGCAGGAGGAGGCAAGTCCCTGTCCTTGTCCTTTTCTTTGTCCCTGAACCCGTCTCTGTCTTGGACCTTGTTGCGCACTTCTCTCAGCGAACCAATGAGACGGCCGGTGATGCTGTTGCGCTTGCTGGGTGTGCTGTCTCGCAGTTGGTCTTTGCTGCTGCGAAGGTGGTCTCGTTCGCGAGTTGGGTGGCTGTCGCGAGGTCGTGGGCTGTCGCGAGGTCGTGGGCTGTCGCGAGGGTGGTGGCTGTCGCGAGGATGGTGGCTGTCGCGGTCCCTGTCTCGATCCCGCGGGCGATAGGTGCTGTCTCGGTCTCGGTCTTTTTCTCGAGGGTGGTAGCTGTCCCGGTCTCTTTCCCGTGGGTGGACGCTGTCGCGGTCTCGGTCTCGGGGGTGAACGCTGTCGCGATCCCTCTCTCGATCGCGGTCTCTATCCCGTTCTCCGGGCTGGTAGCTTTCGCGCTTCCGATCTTTGTCCCTGTCCCTGTCTCTGTCCCTGTCTCGATCTCGATCGCCGGGATGAAAACTGTCGCGCTTCCTGTCGCGATCTCTGTCGAGATCATCGTAGTCGTCCGAGCCAATGTCGCTGCTCTCATCGCTCCGCCGGCCGCTCCGCCGGTCAGGCGTCTTAGGTCTGTCCCTGTCCCTATCCCTATCCCTCTCCCGATCCCTCTCCCGATCCCTCTCCCGATCCCAGTCTCGATCTCGGTCCCTCTCTCTGGATGCGCCGTCACGATCGCGGGGATCGCGCGACCTCATTTCGTCCGGCATGGTCTGGAACTACACAGGTGGGTGATGTGTTGTGTAGCGCATTCCAGGGCCAACGTCGAAGGCAGGGTCGGAGGCAGGGTCGAAGGCTTCACGACAGAAGACGCCAAGTCAAGCGGCGGCGGGAACCATGCTTGAAAAGACGTTGCGAGCCCGAGTGGTTGGGCAGGACAACCCTGCCGCGTCATGTCACTTGTCTCCTCCGTCAGCCCCTCCACCGCCGGCGGTTGCACAGCGCAGAGCTTTTGATTGGCCCGCGTTTGCGAATCCAAACAAACGGGTCCTGGGCAACAGCCACTGTTCCTGAAATATCGGAATCAACCCAGGCTATCCCGTGTCGGTGTCGAACTCTGTAATTAAACGGTACCTAGGGCCCCGTAAATTACGTTCTTGGGAAGGCTGGGGGAATAAAGATTTCTATGCTGCAATTAAAATAGCTGCCCAATGCAACCATTCTTTTCCCACGAGCCCCATATCGCAAATCTTTTTCATCCCCACTAGTACGAGTTTGGCATGAGTTCATATATTCGGTTCCATATGCGAGCATAATTATCCTTATTCTTCTCTTTATTGCCATCATCATTGCCATCATCATCGGCATTAGATAATACATAGAAAGTAACTGATAGTACATTGATTATCATTCCTAATTTCCACAAGGGGGGGGGGCAAGTGGGGAGCGTACAACCAACTGCTGTGCAACTCCCCGAGGTTCCAATTATTAATTAGTTGGTACAGAACAATACGAGATCAATTGAATAAAAAACACAATCAGGAACAATACCGACGCGGGGGCTCGAGCTAAGCACATTCTCCTATTCGGCGACTCGAGCCATTGTGGGCCAATTGATCATGATGGCGCTGGCGCTGGTGCTGGTGTTGGCGCTGGCGCGACATCTTTAAGCTCGGCTTCGAATCGATAAACCGTCGCTTCGCTTGGGTTGGGCGGTCGAATTGGTTAATATTCATCAAGAGTTGCTTTTTTAATTGCCCCACTCAATTATATACAAGTGGATAACAGAAACATGAGGATGAAATCTTGGATTTTAAACCAAACAGTCATTGCTAGTATTTTACTGTTCAAGGAGGGTGGAAGATAATGGACCCGTGGAAATCTAAATCGCATATTCGCGCTGTAGACAAAGCAATGCTGATGGATAACGAAAGCATTTGTGCAATATTATAGTTTGTATTGTCAAGACTTTCACCGCTACCCAAAGATTCATGTCCAATGTTAGATTGCGTGCAGAGGGTTGTGCATCGGTGTTGGCTTTCAGTTGTCAGAGTCGGTTCGTTCTGCCCTTGACCCGGACACTCGGCCCAGCGTTTTTATCGTCATCACTGTCTGAACTTGGAGCGCCTGGTACCGATTCGGGCACCAAGTCTCCAGCCGTGGCATCGGCCTCTGCCGCTATCCTCATTTCCAGATCCGGATGCCTCTTCTTCCACCGCACCATGTATAATGACCCCACCATCAATGTCCCCCACATACAAACCTCGAATACAGCAGCAGCCGGGTATCCATGCGGGAATCTTGGCGCCTCGACCGTAGGAAACGTGAACAAGGGGATCCATATTTGACAGCAAAATCCCAACGTCATCATGGAAGAAATGATGAGGCCGCGCTCCCCGTAGTTCTCCTTCAGAGTTGAGTTGAGCCACGAGTACTGTTGATGCATTGTTAGCCTATTTCAATCAATAGGAGCAAACAGGAATTATAATTACCAAAATTGGCGAGGCCATGCCAGAAAACCCGCCAAAGTAGAATGCGCAAAATTTGAGTCCATCAGGGATATTCCAAACTGCCAACACAATGCATGCAAAGAGAACAAAAGTCTAAGACGAGGGTGCTTGCTGTTAGCCTTTGTCCCAGAAGAGGGGGGGGGGGGAATCCCCCAAGCGAATTTGAAAGGATGCACTTACAGCTTGAAACGTCCACAGTCCCCTGAGACTGAGGCATCCTGCCAGCGTTGTCCCAAGCCAAGAGGACAATGCTTTTATAAGATCAATGAATGTTGGCAAAATGTTAACAAGCTCGATGGAATAATCGGTGCTGCGCAACCATAGAGCCATGTAGCCTGTCCAGTAAGCGGCTTGGCAGAGGAAACTGAGAGCCGTTAGCATTGTCATGTCTGTCTCGCGGGGACATGACTGACACGTAGCATGGTACACAAATCCACCACATGGGGCGAGATAGTGTGTATTTGAACGTCTTCCAAGTAATTCCTTCATTTTCAACCGTTGGCATTCGCTTCACAGCAAGCGCGTGTTCCTCTGGTGTCAGGTACCATCGCCTTGGTGAGATGGGTAATCCGGGCCAAAAGGCGAACCCAATGAACGAAATGGGCAAAGTGATAATTCCCTGAACGATAAAAAGCCATCTCCAACCAGCTCTACCGTATACTCCATCGAGGTTACGATAGGCTGCGGCTTGCAGGTATCCCGAAAACATTGAGCCTAGAGAGTTTCCCATGAACCAGACGCCTGCTCTTTTGAACAGTTCCTCGTTTTTGAACCAGCTGCCGACTGTACTCGAAGCGCGCCGTCAGCAATTCGCAAGCCACTTCCCAGATTCACGGTCAAAACTAACGAATGAGATGAGTCCCACCAAACGATGAGGCTTCAAGAAATCCTGTGAGTGCGCGGCAAATGTACAGATGCCAACTGTACTTGATCTCTGACTGGCAAAATGCGATGATTGCCCATGCAATTTGCAGCGTTGGCAACATAAAAGCAGCACTAGTCCAAATCAGCAAGTTCCCCAAGTCAGTATGCGAAATAGTGCAACAACAAAACATACAATTTGGATTTCGTTTGAAGCGTCATCAATGGGATCTGTCCAATGACATATGCCGTATTGTCTGCATGCGCCAAATCAGAAATCTGCTGTTGCAAGTGTTGGCCTTGGGTAGACCTCGCTCCAAAACTTACAAGAAACCACATAGTAGTTGAGCTCATTGCCGTATGCCCCGAGGTCTTCCTTCATTCCCGATACGTAGGCATTGGTAATGTTTTGCTGTCCCAAAAACTGTATCAAGGTCAGCATTGCTCCCATAATGAGCAGTTTAGTACCAACTCTGCAAAAAACTGCATACAGTCCCTCGTCAATAACAATCCTTCATTCAAGATTCAGTAGGACAACTCACAACTCAATGAGCCAAACACTAGGATTGCTAGGTCAAGTTTCCGAAGGAGTTTCTTCTCTTCCTTTGGGTAATGGGCGGCTAAAAATATCATGAGAAGCCTTTCCTAGCAACATTAAGGGGTAAAAATGATGGATAAACTTACGGTACCAGTCAAAAACCGATATGACAACCCCGCCCACCTTGTTCCGCTTGATTGCCTCGATAATGGCGCCCATTCTACCCAATATCCAACCATACGATGTTTTGTACAGGAGAATTCAAACAACACCGGTACGGTATATAAAGCATTTTGCGCATTGGTCATCGTTACTATCGCCATTCTAACAAGCTGCATACTCGGCCAAGAGTTGGCTAAACTTGGCTAGGACGAAAATGAAACCTTTGAGTGGGAGATTTCTCCTTCGTCATTCTTTAAACGATTGCGTGCGCTCAGGTTGCCACATTAGCACGTTACTAACCAGGGTTCTGACCCATGGCCCGTATGGTGTAATAGTCTGCATCCCACAATGCTTCCCCAGACTAGCTGCTGTTCTTCCCGGGAGTGGGATGCCGAGACTGTGCCAATCCTTCGCCCAATGTGGGAACCCTCGAGCGATGTCGATTGCGCAATTTTCTTATCAAAGGTTGGGATGCATCTATCTCCAAACTATTATTATTCCCGAGCCAAACAAGCTGCATTGCGGCAACCGTGGCGGCGGGGGAATTTGTGGGGAGGCGATCACGACATCACCTGAAGACCATTAGACGCATCGTCATTGGCGAATGTAACCATGTACTACAACATCAGCAGCCTTACTAAATAGAATCATGGTTATCGTTTTGCGATGAAATCGGGAGTCGGATTGCACTACTTAATAACTTGGAGTTCATATCGTTGAGTCACATCTCAAACATACCCCAAAGCCCATAGTTGAAACAACAGCCCAGTCATACAAAATGCCCTCCGCCATCCCATTGCATCAATACACCCATGTCCCAGAGACAAAGGAGGATTTGGATTGGGCTGATCGTGAGTACTTCTTTCATTCATCGGGCCGATATAAACGCATCAAGCCCATGTGTCTGACATGGTTCTGTAGTTGCTACAATTGACCTCTCCAAGTATGGCACCCCGGAGGGCAACAAGGAATTGACAGACACTTTGATTGAGGCAATTCGAACCAAGGGCTTCTTCTATGTCACCAACTTTGGTGTTTCCCAGGAGGCTGTCGACAGACAATTTTCCCTTGGCCAGGCATTCTATAACCTTCCACTCGAGGAGAAGCTGAAATACGTGCCCGACCTTGAAAATGGCGACTACAACGGATATCGACCCGCAGGTAGACGACTACTGGCCGGGGGTGTACCGGAAAAGACTGAGGTATGGAACATGGCAAGTGAGTAGCTCCTGTGCCGGTCCGATGCCAAGAATGCCAGGCTCATGTGTCGAAAACGCAGCCAAGGATGGTCACATCACCCAGCCCGTCCCCCAGCTTGTCAAAGAAAACCTCGGGGAGATTGAAGGTTTTGCAAAGGTAGGTATCTATGTTCAATCAGCCCATCCTTTAATCTAATTCGGATGCGTAGGACTTGCATGACAAGGTCCTTGACCCCTTGAATCATTTAATCGCCCTCGCTCTCGAGCTTCCAGAGGACTTCTTTACCAAGGTGCACAAGTGGGAAGCACATGACGAGTCTCACTTGCGATACATGAAATATTCCAAATTCTCGCAGGAGGAAATTGATAAATTGGAGGACGGCCTATGGTCCCACGGCCACACCGATCTAGGCACCATCACCTTGTTGTTTAGACAGCCTGTGGCTGGTCTGCAGATCAAGGACCAGACTGGGCAGTGGAAGTGGGCAAAGCCTCTTGATGGTAGTCTGACTGTCAACACATGTGATGCTCTGAGCTTCCTCACTGGAGGCTATATCAAGTCAACTGTCCACCGGGTAAATACGCCCGATACTGTTTCGATGTTATAGACCAAGCCTGCTAACAAGGAATGACAGGTGTCACTTCCTCCCAAGGATCAGCGCCACGTCGACCGCCTAGGCTTGCTCTACTTTGCGCGTCCTCAGAATGACCTCGTGCTAAAGACAGTCGACTCTCCCGTTCTTAAGCGAGAGGGATTCACCCAAAACGAATTTGAAGAGGGAGGCCATCCCGTGCCAGACATGGGAGAGTTCACCAAACTGAAGCAAACATGGCAGCAGAAGAAGGTTAAGAGCCACCATGCGACGCATGGACAGGATATTCTCCCTGGATTCAAGGGGCAGTACCATAACTAAAGAGCACCTGGGCTTGTTGTATTGATAGGCGATGCCATTATGAGAGGGATTTCGAACCAAGAAGACACGGGCTATTATTGTATAATCCGGTTCCTGCTATGAGCGATCAATTTGTAAATGAAACGCGTTAGTACCTTTTTTCGCCATTATATAGTCGTTTGCTCTGTTATATTCTGCACGGGTTTTACTGCGCTTTCTGTATTAAAAAAAGACTGTTAAAGTATCGTTTAGTCCGCAGTCTTTCCGGAACTTATTAGCCTAATCCGTGTTTGGCAATCATTAAAGTGCAGGCGCAATATAAATCAATTATACAAAAATGGAAAATACAACGACACCATACTATATGTATGTATCCTATCTGATAGGCAATAAGAGACCAGCCCAGAAGAAGTTAACAACAACAACAACCATCATCATCATTGTTATTCCCTGTGCAACAGCCGTCGCCGCCACAGCAGTCACAGCAGTCACAGCAACCACCGTCATCATCTCCGCAACAACCACCACCATTACAGCAATCACCATCATCCCCTCCATTGTTATTGTTGTTGTCATCGTCCCATCCGTAAGCCGCAGTGGCAATTGCAGCTCCACCTAGAACGCCGGCACCGACACCAACCCCAATAGCTGTGCCAGTAGACATGCCACCTTTCTCAGCACTGTTTCTCCGAGTTTGCTCTGGGATGTTACCATCAGTGTCGTCGTGCCCATGTCCCTGGTTGGAAGCTTGATCCCATTGTTGGGTGTCTTGTTGAGAATATCGGTGCCCGTCATCCGATGCTCGTTCCCGGTCATCCCACTGCTGGTCATCCTGTTGGTGATTTTGGTATCCTCCATCGGTTTGCCTCTCATGACTGTCCCATCGTCCTTCGTCGTATCCATCCCAACGTCCTTCGTCATAACCATTATCATGCCCTTGGTTGTACCCATCATATCGTCCATCATTGTATCCTTCCTGGTCACCATTTTTGTATCCATCAACGGCCCCTCTATTATACCCATCATAACTACCATCAACATAGCCCTCCTCAAGGCCAGATTCGTGACCCGCTAAATGACCTGAAGAGTACCCATCATTGCGGCCATGGCCATAGCCCTCCCTCTCTCCTGAGCTATGGCCATCCCTGTGACCCGCATTGTATCCTTTGGCCTCGCCTTTATGAAGCCCTTGCTGAGTTCCTGTGCTAAGGCCAGCCTTGTGGCCCGTATTGTATCCTTTGGCCTGACCTTTATTAAACCCTTGGTGGGTTCCTGAACTAAGACCAGCCTTGTGCCCGGAACTATATCCTTGACTCTGTCCAGCCCGTAGTCCTTCGGTGCGTGCTGCGTTAATGGCTGCCATTTGCATCGCTGGGCTCGGCCCCGGCTGTGATTTGACAACAGCCGGCTTAGGTGGATTTATATGCGTATGACCATGCGAGTTTGGATGTGAATTCGCAGGCCTGTGCGATTGGGGTTGGGCGTAAATGTGTGGGTTGGGAGGGGCATGGCTTGTATATCCTCCTCGAGTCTGGCCTGTGTAGCCTGCCCGTGGTTGAGCTGGTCGACCTCGACCCGGCGGGTGTCCTCCTCGACCCGGCGGGTGTCCTCCTCGAGCTGTAGCTGTGTGTCCTCCCCTCATCGAAGCCGGGGTGCCACCCCCTCGGGTCTTTGGGGCAGCCGTGACCTTTTTCTTCTGGTTCTGTCTACAAGATCATGAATTGTTAGTAAACTAATAATCACTGTCTCCTGATATGCCTCCGTTGCCTGGACACGAGAACATTGGAAACCAAGCAAGAGAATTCACTTACTGGGGCATAGTGAGTCTTCAAAAAGTGTGTATTTATTAATGGCCAGCGTGTTGGGGGGGAGGGGTTGGAAGTGCATGTTTCTTTGGTCGAGGTCAGCAGCTTTATAGCCCTGACAACACATTGCCAAAAAGCAACCACAGCCTGATATTCAGAGGCAAATTCCGGATGAGGCTCAACTCTCAGGTCCGGCTGTCCACAGCCTGGCCCCCAACTACATCGCATTGTCAGCGGCGCCAAATTGTTGAATCTTTTAAATACCGGCACGGATGATGATAGGCTGCCTTGCGAGAACCGCCCACTCCACAGCCAACCAGCACCCAATACAATTGCCACACGGCAATAGCTTCATGCGACTTGCTCCATGTGGCTTGCAGGATACCTGAGCTGAGGCCTAATGGAGGGTATGATGCAGTCACATTCAGCCAGGTTGTTTCTGTTAACGCGCGTAAGATGTGCCGTCCAAGCGTGCGCCTTGGGTACGCTCGGCGATTGTGACCACTCGCTTAATGTGCACATAAATCTAGTGCAAACATACAACCTATTAAATCAGTACGATCTGCACATTTCTGCAGCTAAATGTGTAGAGCGTGGCTATGAGTGGTAGCAGGCAAAGGGGCGCCGAAATGTAACGCATCGCTCATAGCTGACACGACGATGCCACCCCCGAAGAGGTACATCTCGGAAAAGCAAATGATGACAGGGTGTGTCAGCCGCCATCTTCATTTTTTCCTTTCTTCTGCTCAATGAAATGGCCAGAGAATGAGTCCATGTCTACTGTCACGTTAAAATCTATTAATAAAGCGCACCTCCGCATTCAGAAAAGCGACATTAGGAGTTTCATACTGCCCCTGAATGTAACAATACATGAACCTCAGGTGTGCCACTGCGACTAGAGCCTGAAAGCGGGAAGCGCTTGGAGGAGCAAGTTGGAATGATTGGGCAGTAGACCCATTATCTGACACAGGTTCGAAGTGTAGGATGTGCTATACCAGTGATTCCCGATTTGTCTCACTACTTTGTGATCCACTCAAAGAGTACCAATGCTTAGAAAAACATCATATTATAGCGCATTGGATTTTATGCGCGAACGAAATGGGCTCATACAATATGTACGATAAGCACAGCAAAGGACATGTCCCTAAAAAGGAACTGCCGATGACACCAAGTGCTGCTCGCAGCAAAGGGATACTTTTGAGGTTTAAATAAAAGCAAAAGTTTTTGAAATACAACAAAATATGGCGACTACTACATCGAATCTATGAATGGCAACTTTATAATGCAAGTTCATGACGTACACCCTTCAATTAATGACAAATACAAAGCGATCTAAGTGTGTCGGATATATGATGTAAACAAGGCTCCATATGGTCATTTCGGTTTGTCTTTTATTAAAAGGGAGGCTTGGGGTGTCAGTAACAAGAGTTATGCTGGCGTTCAGATGTTGAAATAGTAACAAGCATCACAAAGCGAACTCCGTCAATAGTTTGTTACATATCGCTCATAGTTTCCATATTGTAGCCTGTGTTTCAACAAATCATATAAGAGGTCCTATGGTCTAGTGGTATGACGCAACCTTCACAGGCACTAAAACGCCCAGTACGGTTTAGGTCCCGGGTTCGAACCCCGGTGGGACCTTCCCTTTTGCCAATTCATCATGAAACCTGCAAGAAGACCCTCTTTTTTTTATTCACTATATCTATCAATCAACCCAACCAACCACCGTTAGCTCCGGCCAGTTAAAAAATTTTGACAACCCAAGCTTGAAGTTAGTGGTGCTTGATTTTCATTTCAGCAATAATACCACAGCTGTCACCACTACTATTGAAAAGTCCTTCTTGGCTTTATCCTTGCTCGTTGTACTCCAGTGTATAATGATATGTTTGATGTACACCAACGTAGTTAGCTACCTTTGACTTACCTGTCATGTCAACACGAACGAGGGAGGATACACTCAATATTCTGATACAGCTAGGGACCTCCATCGCCTCTAAATGGTGTAGCCAGCATCCTTAGGGTAGCCAACTCACAGCCTATAATCATTGTGCAGGCGGTACTCAAAATATTTAGTTGACTTGTTTTTGTTTTTTTTATCTTTTTTAACCGATGCCGTACATCAGATTGTGACAGTTCTTATTCTGGGCCGGACCACCACGTAATGCAATGTCACCTTGGCGGTGGTTATACTAACTGAGAATAAGAATAAGAGATAGACTTTTATCCACACTGCCGTCCATTTACTCATGTACCATCATCTCGCTTATCGTGCCGGCAAGTTGGCCTACGCACTGAAATACGAAATGTATAACCAGTTTTTTTGTGCAGTCATAAATCGCATCAATACGGGGTTTTGCCATTTGGAACATCCGGGATGACCTTTACTTTCGCTTGGTCTTTGCGAGGCGGGGCGATGGCCTACCCAGTCAATGCTCCAGATCGACTCAGGGTCACGAGTCAAGGATATTTCTTGGTTCTCGTTTTCGCTTAGGACGCCTTGTTTTTGTGGTGTTTATATCTCGGCCCGGATCTGCAATATGGTTATGTCCAGAGGGACCCGACGGGAAGATCGAGAGGATCGAGAGGATCCAGACGTCGCGCCGCGGCCTAGTCGGCCTTGCAGCTTGCAGACGGCATTTTCTTTTGCGGACCTGCCCCACCTTGCGATGATGTCCACAAAGTCAGTCATCGGCACTCAACTCGTTGCACCATCACACACACGGCTGCGACCAGAGGACGGCATAAAAAATGACTCGCTTCCGGCCATGTATCGACCTTCATGCAGGCCAGGTGAAGCAGATTGTTGGCGGCACGCTGGACAGCACGTCCTCTGCCCTCAAGACCAACTTTGTCTCGCAGCACCCTCCCGCTCACTTTTCCCAGCTTTACAAGGACAATGGCCTCGCCGGTGCTCATGTCATTATGCTCGGTCCTGGAAACGACGGCCCGGCACGAGAGGCCCTGGCGGCCTGGCCCGGTGGCCTTCAGATTGGAGGAGGCATCAATGACAAAAACGCAAAGGACTGGATGGATGCTGGTGCTGCAAAGGTAGGCCATCGAAATAGCCTCATTGGCTCGGAGCCGGTTGCTCACAAACTACACGCCTGGCAGGTTATTATCACATCCTATCTCTTCCCAGAGGGTCGGTTCAGCCAGGAGAGGCTGGATTCGGTGCTTGCGGCGCTCGGCGGCGACAAGAGAAAGCTCGTTATCGACCTCAGCTGCCGACGACAAGGGGACGAGGCTTGGTACGTTGCCATGAACAAGTGGCAAACAATTACCGACATGGAAGTCAGCCAAGGTTCGCACTTTGGACTACATGGGTGTGCGCACGCTAACAGGGGTCAGACTCGATCAAGGCATTGGAGCCTTACTGCTCTGAGTTTCTTATTCATGCGGCAGACAATGAAGGATTGCAGAAGGGTATAGACGAAAAACTGGTCGAGCGGCTGGCTCAATGGTGTACCATTCCCGTCACCTATGCCGGCGGTGGAAGGAACCTCGAAGACCTCGAGGCTGTGAAGCGATTGAGTGGCGGGAAGGTGGACCTGACAATAGGCAGCGCACTAGATTGCTTTGGAGGCTCGGGCGTCAAGTTCGACGATTGTGTGGAATGGAACCAAAAGCAAACCAACTAAGAGCATTACGAAATGGACCCAGATGCCGGTTGCTCAGAGAGCTCCCCTCCCTCCCCCACTCGCCAACTCATGGGCATGGATGTGCGGCTTTGAAAACAAAAGTAAGATGCAGCCAGAAGCAAGCTGTAACGGATTGTAGCGCATGAAGACACAAACAGGTTTGCAGGCATGGTCACGCTCGTTGTGGGAGCTGGCTTGTTCCTGGTCTTCCTACCTCGGAGAGTTCCTGTATCATGCATGGCCCAACGGTTGATGCTCAGCAATGGGGCACCACGATGTCGGAGTGACCCAGATGTTGGTGGTTGTTGAGTATGCACCTCTTGCCTTGCTGCAGTCTAGTGCGTATCACGACTGACGGAGAGATGGCGTCGAGGACATAGCCCTAACCGGGGAGAGGAGGCGACAAACATTGGTGGGTGGGTATGGTCTCTGCTGGGCCGCACGCCAATGTACCTACATCGAGGTTTTCTAGTGCCGGAATGGCTACCTCTGGCGCTCGGGAAGATCTCGATGCAAGACATGACAAAGGCTTATGTGCGAGCCAGGCTAGAGGTGGAGTTTGGTCATAGTCTTTGATGGGTTCAGAGTTTAGAGCGCGCGGGTCAACAAACATGACTCTATGGGGATAAGACATGCAGATGGATATAGCTGCATTGCAGACCCAAACCTTTACTAACTAGAGGGTCCAGACGGCCGACATGTTGAAAAAAAAAAACCGAAAAAAAAACCCCCCCCCCGTACCACACCGCAGCGGCCGCAACTACCACGGGATGCTTGGAACGGGAAGAGAAAAAAAAAGAAAATACATAAAATGTCATGGATATTACCTTGATGTGACGATAACAGTCTCGTAAACAATTGCTAGGAGGTCTATGCAATGCCAGGATTATGCCAGCGTGTGCCGGGCGCATCAGCCAATACCCGTGCCCGACCACTACTAGGTACGCCGCTGCCATGGCGACTCCAGCTGTAGGGCGCCTTCGGGTGCTACAGGACTCGCTGTAGCGGCCCCAGTCGCAGCACCTCGAGGGCACGGTGTTAGCAGAGCGGGGTAGAGGGCCCTCACAGGGACCCCCGGCGCATTGTCACAGAATGATTAGCGCTTGCAGGCCCCCGAAAGTTGAACGCCCGTGTGCCGTCAGCGTTAGGTGCTTTCTCGCTTGGTACCCGGCGTTGCCAGGCAACCCGCTCGCAGCTCCGTTCATGTTTTGTTTTCCCCACGGCCAATCAACGACGTCCCCTGCTGCACTTGGCTGTGCGTTCCTTAAACACTTGAACGTCGCCAGAGCTCCCATTCTTCGGCTTGCTCATTCATCGTCCGGCACCATCACATCTTTGAATCGTCGAGAGAGCCGTCATCTGTCGATCTGCCCAGAGGGCGTGTTTCCTTCTTACCCAAACAGACTTGCGTCGCATTTGATACTTTGCATTCATTCACACACTCGCTCTCACCGTCGCTTGCTTTGCGTTGTCACATTCACACAATCAACAATCACGCCGACCTGCGACATTCCGCCCTCCGATCTCTCATGCACTTTTGGTTCCGCATGCCAATGCTTTCGACATCACGGCAGTACACAATAGGCACTTGATCGAAAGTCACCCGCACCGGCGTAGCATGGCCACAGAACAGGTATGTTGTCTCGCCGCCTAACCCCGTTCTTGGGATGTGTGTCTCTGACCAGGAAACCACGCAGGTACATCCCTTGCGCATTAACAAAAACACACCAAACTCTTCTTCTGCAAAGATGACGAGCGGGATTCCTCGCCCGCTCTCTGAGCTGTCGCCGACGGAGATGAGGCGTAACTCCCCCAGCTGGCACCAGAGCACTGGTTCCCCCAAGCCCAAGGTTCGTGTTTATCACGGTATATATCGACGCACGAGCACACCATGCTAATCATGATAATGATGCAGAAGTCTGGCCAGAATGCCGACTCTTCACCTTTCCAGTCTTCGCCGATTGACAACGTTTCGTCACCTCGACTGTTCTGGCAAAACCGTAACTCAGAGAACTTCTACAGGGGTGGATCACCGTCTCCGAACCGTCGTTCTTCTATTGAACGACTCCAGAAGGCTTCTCGTGTGAAGAACAGCAACATATTGGCACTCGAACAAAAACAGGAATATGATCCAACTCGAGTGCCCCAATTCGAGCGGCCACTGGCTAAGGTCCAGAGCAGTCCCTTTGGAGCTCCATCGAGTCCCTTCCGCTCCTCAAATGACCGTCCTGTCATCGGCCATCATTGGAGCGAGAGCAAGACTACTATTCCCTCAATGAGTCCGACCAAGTCGTCGTTTTCAAATTCTGGAAGCTCCCCAACCCGTCCTCTGACGCCAAGCAGGGACCAGGTCTCGCCCACCAAGTCATCTCTTTCCAGTACAAGATTCAAGAGCAGTTTCGACATGGAAACAGGGACGTGGTCTGGAGACTCCTCACTTACAGAACGCGAACTTCCTCCTGGAAGATCCCTGCATCGTCACGCAAAGAGTGTAACATTTGATGCAGCGCCTCCTCAAATCAACGAATACGAAATGGCCACTCCTGACCTTTCGTCGATTGGCACTAACTCTCGCGAGGGAAGCTACGAGTCGATGGATGATGACTACGACGATGATATGCTCTATGACCCTGGTCATGTAGACGTCGAGGGGGACAGTTTCGATGCATCTCTAGAGGACACCGACAAGACTCCTGTTGTCGGCCCAGATGACTGGAGAGGTGATAGTCCTCTGGTACACCGTGCAGGACCTGGTGAATATGAAAGCAGCCCTATGCCTGATGGGACTCCATCAGTGGCCTCGACTGGTCGCCCCAGCACCGCTCGCAATGACTCTTCAAACTCTAATGGAGAGCACCGCCCACTACCTCCTCTCCCCGGCCTCGGCCACGTCCGTGACAACTCCCGGGGCTCATCCCCAGCTTCACCAAGCATCTCAACCTCAGCAGAAAGGATGTTGGGCTCCCATAGAGGACTTCCATCACCTCCTCCTCCTTCTAGCTCTACTAAGCTGGACATTCAGAGTATCAGCCATGGTCGAATGTCACTGGAGGAGAGGTTGAGACTCATGATGCTGTCAGATGATAACGATGGAAAGTCGGCTTCAGAGCAGCAGCGTGAGCGACGTCTTCGACGAGCTAATGCCCGAGATAGACTAAGCAGTCCTATTTCTGAGCCTGAGTCAACCGTCAGTATGCAAGAGGTTATGGAAGAAGAGGAGACAGTGGATGACGTCTCCAATCTTTCGGGTCTCGGTGACTACCAGCTCCCGGCTCCCCTGTCCCGCGATGCCATTATGCGTAAGGTCAACGGTGGCGCAGTTGAACAGGAGAACGATTACAATTTCTCTTCTCCCCCTGGATCTAGTCCAGTGAGAGGCTCTGAGCGTGTCTTGCCTCTTGACCCTGATGTTCCCATTCCCACCACCGAGGACCCAATGGATGACTACTCGGATGAGGAAGAGGGCAGTGTTATCATTACTCGCTTGCCTGAAGATCAGATTGAGTTCTATGAAGACTCTGAGTTTGATGAGGATGAAGAGGAGAAGATTCACCCCCCGGGAGATACCGACAGCGAAAGCCACTACTCGGATCCTGAGCCGATACCTGAGGAGCCCCTGCCGCTAGAGGTTGAGGAACCAAAGGAGGAGCCAAGTGAGGAGCTGATAGAGGAGTCAAAAGATGAGCCTACCACCCCTCGTGCCACTACGCCCACAGCCAAACGAAACTTGGAGAATTCCCTTCTCGACTTCGGTTCAGAAAACAAGGAAAATTCATTCTCACGAGACTTCGAGTCATACATGCTCCCAGAGCCCGAGGAGGAGAAGCCAGAGCCTGAGCCTAAAGTTGAGACTCAAGCTGAGGCCAAAGTTCAGCTTGAAGCCCCCAGGATGTCCGATGCTCAATCCTATATGAAGCGCGCCTTCACTCCTGAACAGCCACTTTCCAAGCCTGAGTACGACGGCACTGGATGGGGTGATCCTGAAGATGAATTTGATGAGCCTGGATCTCCGGAGTCGGTCATCCACCACCCCGTTGCCGACGACGAGGCTGAGGGTGAGCCTGAGCCCCAGACGCCTGTTAAGATATCGCCCGCTATTCCTGAGCGATACGCCACGATCAAGGCCTCCGGATCTAAGCTCAAGACTCGACTTTCCAACACCCCTTCCGACATTGTTACTATGCGAGAAGCTCGTCGCCAAGTCAGCATTGAAGTGCCAGATGTTCCTGCTATCCCCGATCGCCACAGCAAGCGACTCTCTCGAGATGTGGCTAATGGATTGCTTACAACTGGTGACGAATTTATTGAGCGACACCCGAGCTTCAAGAACAGAAGCCTTACTCTCGACCTTGACAACCTCGATTTCAGCCTTGACCAAGACTTTGAACGGGTCATTGAGGCACAAAAGGTGGCTTTTGACCCTTTCATTCAACAACCCCATATTAGCGGTGGCAACTTCAGCAGACAAGCGTCTACTGAGCCTGCTCAGTTATATACAAGAGGACAAAATGCTAACGTAACATCTCGTCAACAGCGCGGATACCTCATGAGACAGAACACGAAATTGATTACCGCCAGCGACAAGGACACCGATGAGTTTCGAGCTGCTCGCTCGGCTGGTAACTCCCCAGTCAAGGAGGATCGACCCATGTCGTGCGTTGTAGAGCCCTGGAACGGCAAGTCGCGGACAAAGAGCGTGCGAAAGCGGACAGGTGGCAGTACTGGCCCTGTCCCCCCTATGCCGGGCCAGGAGAGCAACGCAACGCCGTCTCTGAACACCCAGGTCATTGAGGAAGAAGCTGGCCTTGAAATGGCCACCCCCGAAAGTGGGGAACGTGGTCGCCTATTTGTCAAGGTCATGGGTGTCAAGGACCTTGATCTCCCTATTCCTAAGAGTAAGTGTATGCCACAGCTACGAAGCGCATCTTCACTAACTCAAGTAGACGAACGTACCTGGTTCAGCCTAACGCTAGATAACGGTGTGCATTGTGTCACAACCGCTTGGCTTGAGTTGGCCCGCAATGCACCCATCGGTCAGGAGTTTGAGCTTGTTGTTCCTAACGATCTCGAGTTCCAGCTGACCCTCAATGTCAAGTTGGAAAAGCCCCCTGCTCCTACCAACCCCAAGTTACCTCCTCAAGCAGCTCGTGTCCACAAACACAAGACATCGACACTCAGCAGAGTGTTTGCGTCACCCAAGAAGCGCAAGGAACTTGAAATGCGCCAGCGTGAAGAGGAAGAGCGCGTTGCACGAGTCGCGCAGCAGGAGAAGGAGGCCTTGGCTCGAAAGCGCAACACTCCCCCAACCTCCTACGAGCTCCTTTCTCCTCTTGCAGCTGAAGACGGCAGCTTTGCTCGAGCTTATGTCTGCCTGCGAGAGCACGAGAACCGGTGCTTTGGTCGACCATACATGGCCGAAGTTGCTTGCTTCAACGAGTGGGCAACTGAGGAGGCCGGCTTCGCCTCCAGCGTCAAGAGCAAGCGTGGCAACACAGCTGTCGTCCGCAAGGCGCCTTACAAGGTTGGAAAGTTGGAGCTCCAGCTTCTCTTTGTCCCCCGCCCTAAGAACGCTACGGATGATGACATGCCCAAGAGCATGAACTCTTGCATTCGAGAGCTCAAGGCTGCCGAGGAACGTCAGTCCCGGTGCTGGGAGGGCCACCTGAGCCAGCAAGGCGGCGATTGCCCTGTAAGTATCTAACTGGAGACGATATGGATCTAAGCTAACAACTTTGTAGTACTGGCGCCGTCGATATTTCAAGCTTGTCGGCACTAAGCTGACTGCCTACCACGAGGCGACACGACAGCCTCGTGCAACCATTAACTTGGCCAACGCTAAACGCTTGATCGACGATCGACGTACCTTGACCGAGAAGGAAACTCTTGGAAGGGGCGGTCGACGTCGCCGTTCAGCGTTCGCTGAGGAAGAAGAAGGCTATATGTTTGTCGAGGAGGGTTTCCGGATCCGATTCAACAATGGCGAGGTCATCGACTTCTATGCTGACACTGCCGAGGACAAGGAAGGCTGGATGAAGATCCTGTCTGATGTTGTCGGCCGCGACAGTGTCGATGACGATTCCCGAGCAAGATCCAAATGGTGCCAGCTAGTCCTTCGGCGAGAAGATCAGCTTCGTCGCCGGGCATCAGGGCGCCGAGTGAACTCTCGACCGAAGAGCATGTTTCTGTAAAGAGATATACGGCAAGTACAAGTACGAGACAACGCCGGGATGACGAATCAAATGACAGACCCGGACCAGGCGTTCAGGGTCGGCGGATTGACTCATGATACCTCTTTACTCGTCAGGGGTCTGGCATAAACATGGACATTGGTATTGGCATTTGCTGCATTGGTGTTGTTAATATGATGAACTTTGGGATGGAGTCAGGCAAGCCTTTGAGCCGTTTTTTTGTTTTGTTTTTTTGAGAAAGGGGATATTTGGCGCCGTTTTTGCACTTTCAAGGCGTCGGCAGAGACAGGACTGTCATTTTCATTGTGTGTTTCTTTTGGTGGCACTGGTGGCTGCGCATTTGGGAATTCTGTAATGGTTGTAACCTCTGGGATTATAATGAATGTGTAAAAGATGTGCTAATTCTCGCCTCGTCCTTTTCTTTTCACCTGCTCTTGTCATTTTTCCTTCTCGTGGATGCTGTGAATAGGCCGATCAGGGATTGAGTCCTCCCGTTGGCAATAGGCCATGTGTTAGGTTGTTCACTGCCAGTGTGCTCACGTGATATGGTTGGGGTGGCATTGAAGCATACGTAGCCGCATCCCTGACTGAGGGTCTGGGACGGGTAGCGGGCGGCATCGATCCCTTTGGCTCCTTTAGGCTTCTGTAGAGTGGAGAGCTTTCGAGGCGCAGCCTGAGTTTCAGTGGGTTTGCTGGCTTGCAAGGGACCTGTTCAGCGCGTGGCACCTAGAGCTCCCCAAAGCACTACCTCATCTGGCATTATTAGCATTGACATTATTAGCATCCACGTCGTGTGCTTCTCGCAACCTTGCACAAACACCAACCTCCGTCCCTCCGTCCGATTCTCGCGCCCGCCCTCCGCCAACACCCCCTCTGCTCACCATCCCCTTTTATTCTCCCGGCCTCCTCGCGACATCCACTGCAATCATGGCCGGCCGTTTTGTGCGGGCGTCCAAGTACCGTACGTGCTGGCGCAAAACCTCCCGCCCGCGCCACATCCGCCGCCGTCCATGACATGCTGACGCCGCTCTGCAGGCCACGTCTTTGGCAAGTCCACCAGAAAGGAGTTCTGCTACGACAATATTCACATCAGCCGTAATGCATGGGATACAAACTTGGTCAAGGTGCGTCCTGGTGCTCCAGGGAAATCAGTTCATGGTGCTGATTTGGCCCCATCACCGCTAGGCCAACCCTGAATACCTCTCCGTCAATTGGGATTCCTCCGGCGGCGGCGCGTTTGCCGTCATTCCCTTGAACGAGCGAGGAAAACTGCCCGATCAGATCCCACTCTTCCGAGGCCATACTGCTGCTGTCCTCGACACTGATTGGTACGACTACCCCTGACCCCCTGCGCGCTCTTTGTCCGCGAACTAACAGATGTTGAGGAACCCCTTCAACGATCGCATCATCGCCTCCGCTTCTGAAGATGGAAAGGTCTTCATCTGGGAGGTTCCCGAGAACTTCACTCTGCACACCGACGCCGAAGAAATCGTCGATGTTGTGCCCATCCGCAAGCTTGTTGGTCACACGAGGTGGGTTGTCTGGCCTCAAACCCAACGCTGGTTCGGGCTGGAATGCTAACACCCCAGCCAGAAAGGTTGGACAGGTCCTCTTCAACCCGTCGGCCGAGAACATCCTCGCCTCTGCGTCGGGTGACTTTACCATCAAGATCTGGGATATCAGCACCGGCCAGAACCACTTTGTCCTGAAGCATGCCGACATTGTCCAGAGTCTCTCCTGGAACGCGAGCGGTGACATGCTCGTTACCACCTCGCGTGACAAGAAGGTGCGAGTGTGGGATGTTCGCCAGGAGAAGCCCGTTCACGAGGCCCCTGGTCATGGAGGTGCCAAGAACAGCCGCGCCGTGTGGCTGGGTGAGCACAACCGCTTCGCCACCACCGGGTTTTCGAGGATGAGCGAGCGACAAATCGCTCTGTGGGAGCCTGGCAACCCTGAGCCTATTGGTGGCTTCACCATGCTGGACTCTATCTCCGGTGTCTGCATGCCTTTCTGGGGTACGTTTATTGTGAGAAGTGCTCGGTATTTTCATCACTAACAAGCGAATAGATGACGGCTCCAACTGCCTTTACCTTGCCGGAAAGGGGTGGGTTAACTTCCAATCAAACACACGAGATCAATGCTAACGCACAATCTAGTGACGGTAACATTCGATACTTTGAGTACGAGAACGACAAGTTTGAGTTCCTCAGTGAGTACAAGTCTGCTGACCCCCAGCGAGGTATCGCTTTCGTCCCTCGACGTGGTATCAATGTAAGTTTCACCTTTGATGGACGTAATCGAGCACCACTTACATGAATAGGTTCACGAGAACGAGGTCATGAGGGCCTACAAGACGGTCAATGATTCATACATTGAGCCCATCTCTTTCACTGTGCCCCGACGTGCCGAGACTTTCCAGGCCGATATCTTCCCCCCCGCCACCGGAACCAAGCCTGCTGTCTCTGCTCAGGAATGGCTCGAGGGCAAGACCGGTATCCCTCCCAAGATTGACCTGGAGAGCGTCTACGATGGCACTGCCCCTAAGGAGGTTGCATCTGACTACAAGCCTGCTGCTCTTGCTGCTGCTCCTGTTGCTGCTCCTGTTGCTGAGAAGCCCGCCCCCAAGAAGGAAGAGCCCAAGCCTGCTCCCGCTCCTGTCGCTCGCGCCCCCCCTCCTAGCGTAAACGAGCAGAAGGGCTCTATTTCCACCATGGCCTCCAAGTACCAGGACAACGAGGAGGAAGACGATGATGAGGATGAGACGTCGAGCTTCGAGGAGGTCTCTCGTCCTGCTCAGCGTACTGCCGTACCAATCCGCTCCGAGCCTCCCAAGCCCGCCGCTGCTCCCGCCAAGACACAGTCCATTCCCCCTGCTGCCACTCCTTCCCCCGCCCAAACCCCTACTCCTACTGCCGCCGCCGCCGCCGCTTCCTCTGTCGGCGATAACTCTTCCTTGGACCAAATCAAGCAATTGCTCCAGAACCAGATCGAGCTCATCTCTGTTCAAAACCTGCAGATCAGTCAGCTCACAAGCGAAGTTGAGTCGCTGAAGCGCAAGGTTGGCTCTGGCTCTCAGGATCAGAGCGAGCGTATTCGCCAGCTTGAGCTCGAGCTCGAGGAAGCGAGGTCCTAAAACTATATCAGGGGAGCTGTGCTCCTTATACCGGAGGAATATGAGTTGTCATGTTGGAAACTCGGGTGTGTGTGGATGACTGTAGCGACAACATGTATATAGGTGTTCAAAGGGCTGCGTTTTTGATGTCTGCCGTGATCTTTCTGCCCATTCTCTTCGTAGCCAGCAACGTTCCAGGGATATTTAACCCTGTTCCTATTTACTATTTCTATGTCGGTATGAGCCATTGCATGCTACTAAGGTTTCGTCTACGTCGATTGTTACAGAGACATTGCTTTCGAGTCAAGCCGGTCTCGATGTTTTGAGGGTGCTCTGTGTGCTGTGGCAATATAGGTTGGGGCAGACTTGAACATGTTGCCGGGAAATGGGATTCCTCAATGACACGATTGGATATATCTGACTGAGGCCTCTCTAGTGTATGTCACCTACACCTACACAATCCAGCAGGTATTCACTGTTTGTTTTTCTTGCTGCAAGACTGTACAGCTACGGCACGAATTCTCAAGTAATGCGGGTGGTTTGCATAATTGCCTGACAATATGTATGCAGTTGTACCGTCTTCAGTGGTCCCGATCCAGTGCTTTGGATAATTTTGAGTGGTCCTCGCCGTTGCAATGTCGCCGGCTGGTGTCTCATCCCCGCCGGGGACGGCGGCATCAACTTGCAAATGAGCGGCGGATGCGCAGTGATATGAGCAAAACGTTTCGGTCCGTGTGGTGTTTTCCGGGTTCGAATGGTAATCATACACCCACAGGGTTTGCTGACGTGACTGACGGTTTGTGGTGATGCAAAACAATAGCAGCCTTCATTATGTTTTCAAGGCCCAAGCGGATGAAAAAAAACATGGCAGATTCATGCAGTGAGGGGATTCCCTATGGACGAGTTTCAAGTATCATCCCATCTCTCTCAACTGTCGCAGCCATTACATGTTCCAAATACGAGACAAGCGCAATGGCACTACACAGCCAAACTTTTGGCATATGCTTTTTTTTATTTTTTATTTTTAAGTGACTTCCAGTCTGAACACTACCCTATACCAAGACTGGACAAACCAGGAAAAAAGAGAGGAACATGTGAAAGAGTCAAAGCGCGTCGGGTCTACGTTACGCCATGGATACCGCTCGCGATAAGCCGCTGGACAAAGGTCTATCATAACCCGTTTTGCAAAAACCTGTTACTCGCTCTGACCCTTCCCCTAACAAGCAAGACGGGTCTCTGCAACCCTAAGAGCGGCACAGTGCAGCATCGTGGCCGCTGCGCCGGAGGAGGAGTCCCAAACCAAACCAAACCAAACCAAACCAAACCACATGGGCCGCTGTCTCCCCCCGTCTCCATCCTCGTCCCCGGCTGCGGGTAGGTGTCGCTTATGGGACAACGACGCCTAACCTGGACTACAGGAACGTTATATTAGAGCAGAAAAAGCTTATCATCAAAGTGCATTAAATAATCTGCTACAACGGATCCCCTACAGGATGGTGATCGGCTGCTCGGGGCTGTTTCAGAGGTCAATCTCCCTTGCAGAGAATATTCTCCGAGTGGGCAAATGGGGGGTCACCGAGACTGGCCTGCTCAAGGGGGCGGCGCCTACGCACAGCAACATGTGCGCTCTGTCACTCAGTTCTGGGGGATAGGGAGGGGGCAATCAAAGAGAGTGTGAGAATGGTAGAAAAGCACATGGGTGACAATAGTGCTGGGATCTCGCCCTGGCTATGGCCTCAAGCAGTGGCGAGTCCTGCCTATGTGTGACGAGGAAATGACAGTCCAGCCACTCGGGGTCCCGGCAGAAATGGGTTTGCCGCCGACCAAGCAACCAGAGTTTATGCTGTCGTGCCGGGGATGCTTGCTTCAGATCCATGGCCGTTTCACATTAAGGGGGTCTCCGATGGGACGTGATGCATGGGTCTGGTCCGGATATCGCCCTGGGCCGCTCTCGGAACCAAGCAGCATCGTCTATCGACAGTATGTGTGAAGCAACCGAATCCCACGGATGCGGAGAGCCGATGCTAATCAGCTATACGCCACGGGCGGCATCAATAACAATATCGCTGTCTCGAGGATGTCCCTTGGAACACCTCGCTGCAACCCCACCTCGGGAACTTTGCGAGAGGCGGATCCTCGACTACCACTTCTTTACGCTTAGATCTACGACTTCCCGCTTGGGTCACGAAAGTAGGCCTCCAATGACCGCGTCACGGCGCAAGAGCCACATTCATCGGGACAATGTCAACGTTTGATCTGCGCCGTCTTTGCTGACCGATTCCTTACTGAGAAGGGCAGTCGGAACAGGATCAATCGAGAGGGGGTGGTTATGGATAGAGGAACCACTCATGAAGGGCTGGACGAACCGGGCAGTGCGAATGAGCCCATTATGCAACTGCTGTCTGTTGTCATCAACTATCAGCCACATGCCTCCAATAACTGCGGACTAGAAGAAGCAACGCCAAAATAAGCAAATATGAACAGACGAGCAGCTGGTCAGCTCATTTGACTGGAGATGTGCGGGTTTATCCGCCACCGGCTCATTTGCCACACAAAATGAGAGATGAGGACCCCGTCATTCATCCATCGCGACCAAGACTCATATGGACGCCGAGAACACACGAGTCAAGCAACAGAAAGAGAGGCAACCATCTCGGGTACTTTGTGCAGCATGCAGTAGCATCGTTGGCCGGATCCCGTCTGCAACTTCTAGCGGGGTGTTAGTCCAAAGCCACGGCAGCTGGACCCTCGATACCCCAGAAACAAAATATCACGAAGACGAGGGGGTTCTTGGTTTCGGGCAAGTCTCCTTCAGCTTCAAGTTATTCTGGAAGAACATGTTACCATTTCTCGGACGTTTCACGTACCTGAGAGCCAGGGGACAACTCCTCCACACGGTTTCGGGTTATGCACCAGATTAGGGCGTGATGACAGACAAAGATGCCATGCAAGAGAAGCCCAACCTTCGGGGGTTTCCCACATCAACCGGCTGCAGCCGAGTCATGGATTTGGCTGGATACTGATACAGAACGAGGGCCGAATTTAGACTGGCTGACAATCCCAGTATGCTTGTCTAGAAGACGACAAGGTCTATAGTTCCACCCTTATGCACAGAGCCCAGCCAGGAAGACGAGGCAGAAAAAGAGACCGTCACTTCCCCCCCCGGACCCGTTATAGTTGATCGTGACGGTGGTAACGGTGAGGTTTGTGTTAGTGTTGCTGGACGGATGTCATCGTTTCAATGGCTCAGTGATTGAGCTCGGGCCGTTTCAGGTTTGGTAGCCGGACTGTTGCATTCCATAGTAGCCAACGTCACCTTTTTTCCCAAGACAGGGCGACCCGAGATCTGATGGTACTTTCTGACGAACTGTGCCGTGTCCACATGTCACTTGAAGGAGCATGGATACTGGGACTATATTGTCGTTGGGCAATGCGACAAGCAAGCGCCAGATCTTGGGTGTCACACCTTGCCCCTCGTTAAACATCCAAAAACGAGTGAGCCGAACTGAGTGGCCTCGGCACATTGAAATGAATATGCTGGATTTGTCGAACTAAGCCCTCCGCTCCGTCACGCACCCGATATCGCAGGCCTCGTGCTTTCAGCCCCTGTTTGTTCGTCCCTCAGTTGGCGCCGATTTGGAGAGAAGCAACTGTAATGGCGTCGGCGCCGGGCTCCCACTCCAGGCTTTTGTGATTCCACCAAAGACAGACACTATCGGGGGTTTCATGGTCCCCACTCCTCCCGGCCGCAGCCAGATCGGCCATGAAGAAAACAAGGCTTCGAGCTGCTATTTCTGGCCCGTGCCATATGGAAGAGGTTGGAGGAAAGATGAAGCGAGGGGTTAGAGGTTGGGCTCGACTTCTGATGCGGCCAATCGTGGCAGAGAAACATGACCCAAACCGGACCTTCTCCACGAAGGAGCTGCATCACATTGGGGGTAAGCTCTTCAGGCTACTGATTGGATGCCTTGGATTAGGGCCATCCTAAATTTGGATCTTAGCAGGGCTCTGAAACGCCAGCGTCCAGCGTTACAACGGCCCGTCAACTTAACCTACGCCAGCTTGGCGCCAGTTGGTGGTTTCGCCCCTCGTCTCTTCCACGCCTTGGCTTGCCAGCCAGTTTTCGTCCTCTATTTTTTCTTTTTAGGAGAGAGGGGGGACGTTTGCGTTTCTGCTTTCGAGTACGCCAGGTGGCCAAGGCCCCTGTGGATACCAAGGCCTCATTGATCAGATTAGATTGGCGAGCTAAACGCCCACTCTCACATGTCTCCAATTGCTTGCATGTAAGATGGTTACAACGTCTTGTGAATAGTGTAGTTTAGGGAAATGATTGCATGAGCAGTTTGGAAAACTTGGGGCTTACTCCGAGATGACCGACTCTCGAATCTGCGACGTCACCGCCCTTTGGCCCCAAGAGCATCTCGACCAAAACCCGCCTGAAAGCTGGCTTGACACCGTCATGCGGCAACCATAACTTGTCGGGTAGTCTTGCTCACGTGGAGGATGCTCTACCTTGAAATTAAATTAACATAAGGGGTTTTGCAGATGTGCGTTCTGGCGCCCGATGCTACTGCAGGCCAACCAACCACACGTGGATCGTTCCCAAATCCGACTTCAATAGCGGTGCAAATGTAGGCGGCTGATAGGATTGCCTAGAAGGTCTAGCCCTGGGCAGTTGCAACCCCGTGCACCGTGGGCCATGTCTGGGCTCATCACAGCTTCCGGAACGGAGGTCACTCGCCGCGGTGGCGGCGGGTCGATCAAGCAGCCGATCTAGTAATGACAAGAGGTTGCGATTAGATGCTCCGAGACTGAACGTGATAAACGGTGTTTACATTTGTCTTATGTGATCGACAGGGTCGGTATACGTCCAACCCGGCATGCCTTGCAGTTTCAGATTGAGATTTTTGGTTGAATTTCTCATACCAAAGAACTCCTGATTTTGTTGTAAATGACGGAGGAAAAACAAGACAGTGGTGATTTCCAAATTTAGGGTAACATTTTCCTTGTTTACTCACGTTATTCAGAGTGGCAGATTAGATCTGCAAATATGCACTGGTATTGCCACCAAAGATGAAAGTGTGCGTCGTTAGAGTGCCCACCATCGTTGTTCTAGTCGAGTCATCCTCGCAGAAAGATGTTGATTCCACATTTTGGCCGACTCACCCACCCTAGACTAAACGCCTTGCTCTCATGCCGGCCCGCCAAGTTGAACCTATTGGTCCACAAAAGAAACTTGTTCTGCCCAATGAATTGTCCGATAAGGTGATGGTGCTAATTCATTCGATGTGGCCGATAAACAAAAACTTGGATGGGCGGCGTGGCGCGTGGCGGGGACTGGACTTGCTGAGCTCTTCAGCGCTCACAAAGGAAGGGGAGGGCGAGTTGGAGGGGGCGTGGATGGCGTAGGGAGCCACTCAGAGGGCGAGTGTCGTTAGCTTCGACGGAGACTTGAGGCATCAGAAACGAGAACGGCTTCCTGATGCAGTCCTGCAGGCGCGTTTCATCTTAATGAGCACCCCCTCCTCTTGGAGTGTCGACTCAGCCCTCGCAGGGGTGCTCTGTCGATGACCCACCCATGCACTCCATCACAGCTTTTCGCTGTCGAGTTTTTGGCCTCATCCTTGTTTGGAAAACCTTTGACTTTGCAGCGTGGATGGAGACAGACTGTAGGTTTAAAGCAGCGACACAACGTGGCTGCTTTCTGCGGGTCCGCTGAAACCAGGCCAAAATAAAGATAGTCAGTAGTTAAGAGAGAATATGGCATAGCCCAGTGTGAATATTTTCAGCGTCAACAGCAATAGCTTCTCAGTGGTCTGAGCCCTCATCATTAAGGGTGGGGATTATTTATTCGTCGTGCGTGGGATGGTGTTGGTTTGTGGCATGCGTCTTTCAGCCTGTCGGCTTTAGAAGGATAAACCACCTTCTAGCCTGGGTAGTGTCTTTTGATGGCCTGATCCAGTCGACCTGCCCCATCCGAAATTACGTTGGGACCCGCAAGATAGGAAATGTATAGGAGCCAGGCACGAGTGGAAATCGCGCGGATACAAGATGCGGATACAAGGTAGGGTGCTGGAGGGGTACCGAGACATGCCTAGAATGCTCATTTCGGTTCACTGCATTCGTGTTTGTGCGGGAAGATGGATATCCCCAGATTCGTTTTTATGCTAGGGCTGGTGATAGTGGCGTTGTCGATTGGGGTCAATGTTTTGTTTTGTTTTTTATTCCTCATTTTCATGCCGGCAGATTAATTAATGTTTCCATTGTGATCCAAAGTTATATCCAATTGCATTGCACAAGACGAGAGGCTACCATGACGCCGCGCCATGTACTGGGGCAAGGATTCGACGCGTCTGCAAGTCAATGGCAAGCACTAGACAATGATGTACTTATCCTGTGAGCGGACTTTTCGAATATCATTTCCAGTTTACAGTGGGCAAGGTGAGTAACGGATCAACACGGGTAAGCGGGAGACTCGGTTCATTGAGTCGAGAATCATTTGTGTAATCAAACGCCCACCCGCACCGGAGTCGAGAAACCTGTTGAGCGCCCCTATTCCAGACCTAAACCAACAGCTTGCGGTGAGTAAAAAAGGCAATCTTAAACCGACTATTATTGCAACGTGGATGCGGAAGTAGCAATGTTTAAGACACGGATGTGAGTTGGCTCGCTAAGAAGAGAGACAACATGGTACCCATAATGGAAAGTCTCACGTCGCCGACGTGTGTTGGGTACTTTCGCGATGACTTCGAAACATCAAGATGAGGTGAGGTCGCGTCTGCATGCCGAATCGCGGATGTTTGTTGTGATATTAACCGGACTTTATCGAATAAAATTGTACAGCGCTTGCAAACTCGGTTTCATTTCCGGGTCGCAAGAATTAAACCACTTAGTGATGATTTGGATGCTGAGCTGTGCCTGCTATCCATACCATCACGCTAAGGCTCATGGCCATGCTATTGTTGGATGGTCCACACCCGAAAGAGGTGGTGATGATGGGCTGGCAATCTCTTGGACCCCACAGCTGGTCGGTGCTCTGATTTCTGATTTGGTATTGCACACTTATGATGTTCAACTGGTTGGCTCGAGATCTGGGCTATGATCTGGCTCGAGATCCGGGCTATGATCAGGCCTGAGAGCAGCTGAAGGTCACGGTTACCCCGGCTCCAAAAGCGTCGCCGCCCTGACCATCACAGTTGCAGGTCAAGTCGTTGTCTGCATGGTCATACCCTCGATGAGCAAGAGGGGTGCTATTGTGCCTGGTGGTCAAGGTGCTGATTCTCCTCGGGGATTGTCTCTGGGATTTTTTTTGGAGCTAAGCTTCAGAATGTCCTGCGGACCCAATCACCAGGCTCAGACAGGCGATACGCGATGTGGCCGTGTCAGGAACCGCTTGACGCCCACACCATCCAGTTTCAATTTTCCCAGTTCAGTTATGCAGACATCCTGAGTGTGTGATCGCCGTGATTTGTGCTCCTAGTCGGCCATATAACCGTAAGCGAAGGCCAAGATGAGTGTCATGAGGAAGAGTTGCCAACTAGCAAGAAGTTCGAATGCGACACCAGTTTCGTTTCCGCCATCCCCTGTTTGCTGCCCTGGTCGGGCCAGTCCAGTTCTGCACTCTTGTCCGGCGGCGGGTGAGAGGAGTGTAAAGACCAATAGAGGGTGTGATTATATCATTCAGACCAGGGTAGGGCGCAGCGTAGCCCCTGATTTTGTTGACAAGCTCTGAATCCACCCATCCACGGTGTCTGTTAACAGTCCGCCAACTCTCTGCCTCTGTGCTCGGTCATTGCGAAAGCCACTCAACGCCTCCCGTCGGCCGGCATGCAGCACGCAAAGTACTCGACCATCGCGCGCAGACACACGCGCCCAATTTCTCACGCCGCGCGGGCTCACAGAAGCGCACGGCAACCCAACTGGCACAGGACGGGGCACAAGCCTCCTCTTGGGAGGACCCGACCTGCGGCGCTCCAAGAAACAACGAGTCTTTGGTTTGGTGCATCACACCCCTGGGAATGGACCACCCCATGCCATGTCCATGTCCTTCTCCTCCCTGGCCGGCCGGAAGCAAAGCAGCCCCGTTTTTGGGGGGGACCAGGGACCTATCAGTTGCATCTCCAGAGTCGATATGTGCTTTGTAGCCACAGGCATCCAGACCAGAGAGCAAGCGACGAGGTGTGGACGGCACAGTCATAGACGTGAGGAAAAGGAGGGGATTCTGGGTTACGCTGATGGATGGGAATGGCACACTCTCCATCCTTTCAAGGATGTAATCTGGCGGCCATGGAAACTGCGGCTAAAATCGCTTAGCACTGCTACTCGCGCGACGTCGAGTCTCACGGTAGAGTTTGTGTGTGCTGACACTGTGGAGGGACGTATGGTATAATATTCCATGCCTTGCTGGGCGCCATGATGCAAAGTACCTCCACTCTTTGAACTGTGTAAGGTAGTTGAGTTGTGCGCTGCTAGGACCCGCTGTCGCTGAGTTGTGTTCGTTGTGCCATTGCGGCATGCTCTCCCGCCCTACCGGGGGTCTCTGGAGTCCCGCTATGCCACCTTGTCCCCTAAAAAGCACCGTGCGTGGGTGGCTCTCGGTCACCACCCACTACTTGCCCACTCTTACTCAATCGCACCTGCTTGCGCCAAGGTAAGGTTACCGTCTCCCCCTCCCAAGCCCACCTTCCCCGTTCCCCGTTCACTATGCACAAGGTACCTGGGTACCTAGTGACCACACCTTGGTCTTAGTATCTCTTGTGCCCTCCCGTCGACCGTCGACGCTACCACACAACTCATTAAACCCCCAGTGTCCTCGCTCACTGTTCTTTCGGATCCTCTCTGAAATCTCTTACTCTGTCGTTTTCTTTATTTTCCCTTCATTTCTCTCCCTTTCCTCTCCTCCCTCCCCCCCTCGCTCACCGTCTCCGCGCCCCATTCCGGAGTCGCCCTCGACATCGTTGCTTTCTCTTTTTCATTTTTACAGGCCGCCGACGTCCATCTCTCCTCACGCGTCAGCCGTCCTTCGTTCTTCATCGCCACGAGGTCGTTGACTGCTTGATGTGCATCGTCCTACCGGCCCTGTCGAATTATTACTTTTTATTTCGTTATTTCTCTGTTCGCATACAGCTTTAATCGCCCTGTCGCTCGTTGTCGCGCGCGAAACACTTGGCCTTCCATCCCTCACATAGCGAACGCCTTGACGGTACTCTACTCGACTCGCCCAGTATCATTCGCTTGAAGCAGTGACTGGGGTTTGAATCGCCTTGCGCATCCGTTCCATTATTCTGGGCTGGTCTCGAATTTTGGTCAAGACGCATCATCTCAACCACGTCGGTTACAGGCTGCGCCTCGACCATCCTCATCGCATCATCGCATTACCAACGTGACTATACACGAGCCAAATCAACAATACTGGCAACAGCAGTTAGCCCCGCGATTCAATTGAGTCGTCAAATTACTCGTTCTGTCGACAACTTTCAGCCTTTCCTGGGCTCCCACCCGGACTGACCGCCGCAGGTCACGTCACCCTCCGACAACACATCGCAATCTCGCATCATGTATTCACAAAATCCCAACATGGCTCCGCAAAAACCGGAAACGTTTATGCTGAGCACTGAGGCCCAGCAGGCTCTGCCCCACGATGCCCAGGTCGCGCTTCAGCAGGTTGACAATCGTAGGTTTTCTCTGACGCTAAATAACCGCAGTAACTAACTGACCGTCATAGTCAAGTACTTCCTCATCTCTGCTCCTGTCGACTGGCAGCCAGATCAGTACATCCGCAGATTCCTACTACCGACTGGTGAATATGTATCTTGTGTGCTATGGAACAATCTATTCCACATCTCTGGTACTGATATTGTTCGATGCTTGTCTTTCCGATTCCAGGCTTTTGGCCGACCTGTCAAGAACTCCAAGAAGTTCGAGGAAGGCATCTTCTCCGACTTGCGTAACCTTAAGTCTGGAACTGATGCCTCTCTGGAAGAGCCTAAGAGCGCTTTCCTCGACTTCTTGTACAAGAACAACTGCATTCGAACCCAGAAGAAGCAAAAAGTCTTTTACTGGTACAGCGTGCCTCACGACCGACTGTTTCTTGACGCCCTTGAGCGAGACTTGAAGCGCGAGAAGATGGGCCAGGAAGCCACTACCGTTGCTGTCAGCGAGCCTGCTCTATCCTTCCAATATGACTCGTCTCAGTCGCTCTACGAGCAACTGACCAAGGCTCAACAAGCCAACTCCTCGTCGTTTAGCGCTCAGCAAGCGTCTTTTTCACAGAGCCAGTCCACGTCCCCAGTGATGAGGGCGATGGATTCCATGCCTCCCCCACCCACCATGATGCCCCAGTCCATGCCCCCTTTGGCGGAGGGGATGGACGCAATGGTACCATATGGAACCATGGCGGTAGCTCCCCATATGACCCAACCGGTCCCGGTCAAGAGGGAGCCTGATTTCACCCGTATTCAATACAATCAGAACGGTGTGCCCATTACCCAAGGCCACCAGCGCCATGCTTCCATGCCGGCCTATGGCCTCGAGTATTCCCCTGCCCCCTCCTTCGTCTCCTCCCAGTACGAGGATTACAGCAACCGCGGTATTTCTTTTGAGCCGATTACGCCCCCTCAGCAGGCGCTTGGAATCTCTGCTGAGCCTGCGTACATTGCAAACGAGGAGACTGGTCTCTACTCGGCCATACCTGACCACATGCCCGGTATGAACGGTCTGAACGGCGTCGTCCAGCTCCCCCCTTCCAACCTTGCTGGACCCCAGTTTTCCCGTCCCTATGGTACAAACAACGTCTACTCTGTGATCGAAGGTTCGCCGACATATAAGCAGAGGAGACGGCGTTCATCCATTCCCCCATCTATGTCGGCAATTGCCACAACGACCGCTCCTCCCACGGCCCAAACTCACCGTCCATCCGAACTGCGCAGATCGATCTCGGCTTCTGTAGGTCCCCTGGCTGAGGGTGACGAGTCTGCTGACAATTCCCCTCCCGGCCTTTCCTACAGTGCCTCGGCTGTGTCGGTGGGTAGCCAGCACCCCAAGGATATGGTTGACATGTCTCGACATGGAACCCCTCTGTCCACCGTGGAAGGAAGCCCTGCCACCAACTCCATGGGTATGCACCACCAGGAGTTCTCCCATCTCCACAGTGATGAACTCGGCGATGGTTCTATGACTGACCGACGATCTGTTCCCGCTCCTGGCGGTGTTGTTCGTCGTGCTCGGTCAGCCACCGTTATGGAGGTTGGCCCGTACCCTCAGAAGTCTCACTCCTGCCCTATCCCCACCTGTGGTCGTCTTTTCAAGCGTCTCGAGCATCTCAAGCGGTAAGAACACCTCCTTTTCTTTGTATACATATTTTGTTGCAAAGAATCTGACCATAGTTTTAGACACGTGAGGACACATACTCAAGAGAGGCCTTACATCTGCCCCCATTGTAGCAAAGCATTCTCCCGATCAGACAACCTTGCCCAGTATGCAACTCCATTTCTTTTGCTGTTTATTTCCCTCCAATGCGTCTCAACCCAGCATTCATCCCATCACCATCTAATATCGACGCACGAGGCTAACTTAATTTTTTTTTTGCAGGCACAAGCGAACCCATGGTCGCGAAGAGGGTGGTGAGGGTAACTTCAATCTTTCAGGCGAGGAAGAGGAAGAATTCTCTGGAGAGGACCACCTCGGTCCTCTTGAGGAAGCTTCTCCTACTTCTGATAACGCCTATGTGGCTGGCTCTCTCAACGCCATTGCTCATGAAGCGGTTCCTTCCTCGAATGGAATGCCCGTGCCAAGCAGCATGGCACCCTCACAATCCTTCAACAGCCTTCAAACTCTTAGTATGCCCATGACCATCAGCCAGCCGGCAGCTATCAACGCTAGTGGTATGATGTAATGGACTCACGGTACGACATGCAATTTGTTTTTTTCTGGGTTATGACTACAGAGGATTTATGGCTTCAATCTTTCAAGGAGAATCTCAATGGGTGCTTTATACTCGTCCTAACCGGACTTTTCTTTTGTTCATTTTCAGGTCCTATCATTTTTTTTCCAGAGCGTTTTTGGAGGGGAAAAAGGAGACAACCCTATAGATATGGACTTGGATTGCTGGAATGCATATAATAAGTCCATAGTCGGCTTTAAGCCAAGTGGAGAGGGGCGTGAGCTGTGACAGGGAGAGGCGTATAAAGAATGCATCTGTATATATGGTTGCGTTTGACCTTCACAGAAGAGTCGGTAACCCTTGGGCACCAAGGGAGGCCAATGTGTTTGCTTTGCAAGGTGACTCGAACACACCTGAACGAAATAAGGATGTTATCCATGCATGTGGCATCGTAATATGGACCCGTGATGTTCATGGTATCTATTGTAATTGATCTACATCTACTGCCCTGCTGGGACGACTGGTTGTCTCGACTGAGATTTTGAAACGCGTTATCTCCCTCTCCTCCCAAAAGTGTCCCTTCCACTCTCAATCTTCCTGACATCTCTATCGCTCAACTTCAGCTCAGCTCCCTTTAGCCTTCCGACACCTGGACGATCAACACCTTGGTCTCCTTTTCTTCTCTGCTTCGACTTCTTGCCGGTATCTCTCTCGAGGATGATGCCGTTCTCCTTAGCCTCCTTTCTGCGCTTAGCCTCACGAGCACCAGCAGCAGCGACAATTCCCTTTCGCATGTTCATTGGCATCTTTTCTTGTTTATGGATAGACATCTTGGAGCCGAGTGCCTGGACTCGTAGATCGGTCGCCTTGTGGCGGGTTCGTCCAGCAGCAAAGGCCTTGGGTGTGACATGATTGCCAGCCGCCGTAAGGGTAGGAGCGAGGAGATGTGATTCAGCAAGTAGGCGGCGAAGCTCGAGATCTTGTGCGAGAAGTGACGGTGCATCTTCGGGGAGGCCGGGGGAGGTGGAGGATGTTATTTTAGCGGTCGTTTCTGCGGTTGACGATATTTGTTCGGGCGCGCGAGAGGACTGGGACCATATGTTAATACCACCGGTGAGTACGTAGGGATGAGACGGACCATGAATGCTTTGCGTTCTCGTTTTGACATTATTGTAGTTTTGGATATTTGGGCGTTGGAATGATCCACGACTTCTATCGTGGGGGCTTGGAGCCAGTTAGCAAATGTTCCCATGCTCATGCTCAAGTATTGGAGACGAACCTTCGTCGACTTCAGGTTCGTCCTCTGAAAGACCTCCCCATTCTTCAGCATCGCCCACACCCTCATTGGAACCTTCATCGGCGTCCTCGTCGTCGTGGCTCTGTTCATCCTCGACTTCGTTGACGGGTGCTGCAGCTTTGGCAGCGTTCGGTTTTGTGTTGACCAGAGGCAAAAATTGCGATTCGAAATGCCGACGGAAAATGGCGGCGGCGTCGTCTTCTGAAACAGAGGGAGCGTCTTGCGCCTTGCGCTTCCCGAGGACGGCCATATTGGGAAGAGAATTCGTTGGTGAGGTGGTGTTGTTGGTTGCTGGCGACTAGTGATTGATGGTGGTGCCCGAAATTTTTTGGCCCTCTGACGCTCAGCCTTGTAGTGGGATGCAAGGCTGCCCCACAACGCTGGTGACGGCATAGCCGCTGGCTCATGGGATTTATGTTATGACGGGTGTTGACTCGTCTGCTTATTCATTTCGATGGAGAACTAGCTCTGGAATTGAAAATATTAAATATTAAATGAAACCAATACTTCATCAAACAGCAACTACCCATTCGTCTTCATACAGACGGTTCCTGAGTGGCCCCATAGTTATGAATTGTCGTGGCCCTTCAGATCTGTGTACAGTTTCGCTTTTTTCCCCATTTAAATCCGGGATTGATTTGATTAATGTCATCTGACAATTACGAATAATTCAATATCTAGCTGTGTTCTTGAAAAACGATTTTACCATGTCTATTCCGGTTGACGTCCAAATCCTGTGATGCATAAATGGCTGGTGAACTGCACCCACGGCAACCTAAGCCATAACTCCAATAAGAAACCAATCCGAGGTATCATATCCCAAAACGCCGCGAATGAACCGACTGTCGTGATTCATTTTTCTTTTCGTTCTTTCTTTCTTTACATTTTTTTTTTGTTAAACTCGAGCAGCCACTCTTGCTTTCCTGGATTCTTCATCTCTCCTAGCCTCGCTTCTTGCCAGGAAATCTTCCCGTGCGTTGTAAGAATCCTTTGACTTGCCCGCAAGCTCGAGCTCGTTCTTTATGCCCTCCTGGTCCACGAAGCCGGCCCAGTCCATGCGACTCTTCTCTACAGTGTTGAGCTTCTTTGCTCTTGCTTCCTGGCTGGCTTGCATACGGGCTGCCATTCCGAGGTTGAGATCAGCACGCTGCGGTAGCGGATCAGTCAAAGGTTCAAAGGCGGAACGAAAAGCTTTTCTTGTGGCGCGCTTGACTGGCTCTTCTTCGGTTGCCTCTTGACCTTGTGAGGCTAACCAGAGTTTGGCTTCTGCTGAGTCGCGGGAAACCATCTTCTCCTCCGTGTGAACTCGACCAGCAAAGTTGTAGGTGCGCTTGATGCGAATCATTTCTGATTGCTCGCCAGTAGCGCTGGAGTCGATTTGCTTTCCATCGCTGGAGACTGTGCCAGACTTATCGCTTTCTTTCTGTCCTTCTTTCGGATTGCTTTTATTGATTGTCGATCCGGACATCATTTGCGTCCAGAGGGCATCAACATCTATCGTGACGGGTTCATTGTTTGTGGTATACTTGCGCTCTTCTTTTCTGTTCTCAGTGAGTATGTAATTATCGGAATTGATTGGGCTCATTCTTACTCTGCCGCGCGCTGCCGTCGAGTTTTGACTAATCCGCCCTCCCCTCCTTCATCGTCGTCCTCGTGGTGACCCTTGGCCTTGGCCTTTGCCTTTTTCTGACGCTTTTCGCCTTTTTTTATGATTGCTTCATCACCAGAGTTGTTGTAGCCAGCATCCTCAGCATCTGTATTGTCTATTGTCTTTCGCTTCTTGGACAGTTTGTCACTATCGTCTTCTGAGTCAGATTGGTTGGATAATTGGTCGGCACCAGCGTCTGGAGCGAAATCGGAATCCTGAGAGGAATAGTATTGCTCATCCTCGTCGAGAAGATCATCTGAAGGCATATTTTGTTCGGGGACAATGGTGGTGATAGAATTTGAGAGACGAAGGCAGACATGTGAGCCCGCGTCATACGCGACTGGATAGGTACCTAGACAAGCGGGAACCCCACCTGGAAAAGTTTGGACCAATACCGCCAGGCCAGGGGTAGTAGGCTCGGGAGGTGAGTTCTCCAAGAAAGGAGCCAATCAAATCGCTACAGTCACCTACATCCTTTCCTCAAGTCTCTGCTTGGCACCTGAGCGTTAGTTAAATATGTCCCTGGTTAAGTTGAAACATATTAAGGTCTCCCTAGAATTATGCTGCGTTTTTTATTTTTATAATGCGCTTAGGCAGTGCTTGCAGAAACACTGATATACCAGAAAAAAAAGCATGCATGTTTAGCTACCTATTCTTCGCATACGCGCTGACAATGTACGAACTACCCACACGTATTCTATGATAGGCTCTTTGTGTGTAGACATCTGCATTGGGTTCCATGGGTGATTGCATTAGGTAGTGGAGGGGTTGTAGATACGACACAAAGAGAGAATTTAGCAGGGTTTTGGGTGCCACATGCGGAGTACGCTTCATCCGTTGAGGCCCTCTTTGCTTTGAGGCACGGTTCCAACTGGACAAGACGCGGTGTGCCTAAATGCCTGGGTGGCAAGGGTCCTTCTGTGGGATGACGTGCATTGGGGGGACTGGAGATTCCCAACTGTAATATTCTCTCCGTTGGCAATTAATTGCGGAACAACTCTGAAGCGATTGCCTTGGGCCATAACATAATCTAGGGAATTTGGAATACGGCAGACGGTGTGACCATGAAATAGAAACAGGAACAGATACAAAAAGCCAGCCACATGCCGATGTCGTTGATCAGAGACAATGATGGAGCGGTCTGGAAATTGGCGGCATGAGGTGTTGTCAATGGGATGACCTCCATTCCCCCCCGCAAATCGACCTAAAATAAACGGGGCGGTGGGTGGTGTGCAAAGCATCCTAACCCAAAGGCCAGCCCGGCGCCAACACCTGGATGACAAAAGCCGCTTCCCGCCCACACGACAGAGTAATAAATCTCGCCATACCTCGCACCCCCCCACGCTTCCCCTTTCTTCCCTGACCTACATTTGTGGCGCCCACCCGAGGCTCGTCCACCATGAGTTCCGACGATGACTTCGAGATTGAGGGTCCTGACTTGGCTCCTGATGACCCTATGCGAGCATTCTTGCCAACCTCGTTTGGCAAGAAGTCCAAGGAGACTGACATTGCGGCCCAAATCAACCGGAGCCGAAGAGTGGTGAACCAAGCAGCTCCAACCACCGACTCGAACGACGACACTGGGAAAGGCAAACAGAAGGAAACGAGGCAGACACAGGATTCTAGTAATGACGACAGCAACGACAGCGACGACAACGACAGCGACAGTGACAGCGACAGCGACGATTCAGATGATGGGGACGAGTTTCCAATTTCCCACGAACTGGTTCTTAAGACCCATGAACGTGCCGTCACAACGGTGTCCCTCGATCCTGCAGGAGGTCGTCTGGCTTCGGCGTCTTTGGACTGCTCCATCAAGCTCCACGACTTTGCCTCCATGACACCAACCACCCTGCGAGCATTCCGAACCGTCGATCCCTACGAGACGAAAGCTTCCGCTGCTAGCTCCGAGTCTCACCCCATCCACCATGTCCAGTTCAACCCGCTTTCGGGCGGCGTGTTTCTATGTGTTTCTGCGCACCCGCAGGCCAAGATTATGTCACGAGACGGTGATATTTTGACCGAGTTTGTCAAAGGCGACATGTATCTACGAGATATGCACAACACCAAGGGTCACATTTCCGAAATCACGACGGGCACCTGGCACCCTACCGATAAGAACGTTTGTATTACAGCGGGAACAGATAGCACACTGAGAATCTGGGATATCAATAATAAGCGATCCCAAAAGGAGGTGATTGTTTTCAAGTCCAAGGCTGCGGGCGCTGCTGGCCGCACCAAAATGACCGCGGTAGCATGGGGCACTCCCGCACAAGGCGGCAACAATGTTCTCGTTGCTGCCGCCTTGGATGGCTCGCTTGTCATGTATAGTGGCAACATCCCATTTTCACGCCCCGCTGGGGAAATTCGTGATGCTCACAAGCCCCAAACTTGGACGGGCGGCATCGACATTTCTGCTGATGGTCGCATGGTGGTAACGCGCGGCGGCGATGACTTGATCAAGCTCTGGGATACCCGAAAGTTCACGAAACCCCTAGTTACGGTCTCTCACCCTTCGACATCGGATCATTACCCGACCAGTAACATTCAATACGCACCCAACTCGACAAGCATCATTACAGGCTCTGCGACTGGCCACCTCCACATCCTTAACCCAGGCAACTTGCGCCCAGAATATGTCACTCCGATCACAACTGGATCGCCCCTTATTACTGTGGATTGGCACCCCAAGATTAACCAGATAATCACAGGTTCGGCTAACTCAGAAACTCATATTCTCTATAGCCCTACAATGTCGAGTCGCGGTGCGGTAGATGTCATGTCGAGGGCCCCCAAGAAACGCCACATCGACGACAACCCCGAATTTACGATGGATCAAACTCTTGGTTTGTCTGGCGACTCAATCATCACTCCAGGTGCTATGCCCACTTCGCGGAAGTCTGGACTCACGGCATCCGGCAGATCGAAGGACCCACGACGACCTGTGATTCCACAGCAGACACCTTTTCATAAAAACCAGCCCGACGAGAAGCATATTGCCGAAAACATTCCGCTTGCGCGCATGCTGCACGAGGATCCGCGCGAGGCTTTGTTGAAGTATGCTGACAAGGCCCAGAGTGATCCTATGTTCACCAAGGCCTGGAGTAAGACGCAGCCCCAGACCCAATATGCAGAACTAAGCGACGAGGAGGACGAGGGGCCTGATAAGAAGAAGGCGAGAAGATGAAGCGTCAAGCGCGCCGGGTGGTTATCTGCATAGGACGAGAACGCCCTGTCACTGTAAGGCTTGTGAAAGATCCTCGTAAAAGCGCCGGGGCGCGGCTGGAGCCACTACGCAGGACGAATGTGGACGAGCTGCCTCCTTGTTTATCCCATCAACAGCCAAACCCAGCCCAAACATGGGGTGGTATTTTTCTCGTAATTCATGGCTTGGCTGCTAGCTTGTACACTTTATTTAGGCGCCATGTCCCAAATTTTACAGAATAGATGCGCATTTTCCCCCCCTTGGAGGATGGCGATGACGGGTTGGGAGGTCACGTGCACGTAAGCAAGTGTTGAGTGAAATGTGGTTTGTTGCTGCCTGAGGCGCTACTTGTCGCCCGTTCGCTAGCGCGTTAGCGTGATGAGATCTGCTGTGGGTGTTTTTGCTAGTCCGCTCTCTTGTCAGCTGTGTATGTCCCTTCACCCTCCCATCATCAAACGGCCAGCGCGCGCATCCAAAAAATCGCCAGGGCCCTCTCAAACCATCGGCTCCCATCTCAAGACTCGCCAAATCCGTGTTGCACGCGATTTGCACGCCGCCTCGGCCCCCGGCACCGGCCCCAACGCGCCCCTTTGCCGCAAAACACACTTTTTCTCTTCGCCCTCGACATTTCGCAGGCTCTCTTCACCTGTCCACCCGTTCTCTCCTCCTCCACGCGGTGCTCCGCATCTTCTGTGCGCCTATAGTCAACGCCGAGGCTGTCCCACGCGCATCCACGACGTGTTGCTGGCATTTCCACGGCACCGACCGCCATTCGCCATCCATTGCCTTCGTCCACGACCTCGACGCGCTGCCTCAGCTTCAGGTTTTCTTCTCTACACTCTTTTTTTCGGTTTCGCGACTCTCAGCACGCTCCGATACTCTGCGCGACAACTGATTCCAACCACAACGACCACGCTCGACATGCACTTCTAATAGCTCCTTTTACTATATCGAATCAGTTATTGGATCGTTGACACTCGAGGACCACCGTGTCCTGCACAAGTATCCATCAACATGGCGTCGGTGCAAGCTCCCCCGGCTGTTCAGCACCCCGGCGCGCCTATGCCGGCAGGCGCGACGAAGCAACAGGCCGAAGAAGTGTTTCGAGTATGTTCACGAACGCGCCCATCAGTTTTCCTACTTATTTCTCGCGTTATGTCATGGTCACCGTGTTTGCTAACTGGCTTGTCAGAAATTGAAGCAGATGAAGGAGCAGGGCGTGCCGTCGACGGATCCTGAGTACATCAAAGCCTCTCAGTTTTTGATGAACTTCCAACAGCAGCATAACATGCGCAGAAATCAGCAGCAATTCATGCATCTCCAACAGCAGCAGCAACAGCAGCAGATGCAAAACGCGAGCAATGGCGCCCCCAACGGCGCCCAGCCTCCCCGTCCCCAGCAAAGCACACCCCAGGCTACGCAGCCTCCTCAAAACTCCCTCGGCGCGTCCGCGATGCCAACCCAAAACCAACCTGCCGTAGCCTCGACAGGCAACTCGCCTTCTAACGCGACCTCGCCGAACCACTTCAGCCAGCAGCAGCTCGCCCTGCTCAGACAGCAGATCCATGCTTTCAAGCTTCTTGGCAAGAATGCTGGTGTGTCGTTGCAATTGCAGCAGGCTATTTTCAACCAGCGTCAACGCAGACAAGCTGCTCCTTCAGATACTGGTCTGGCTCAGCCGCCAGCCAAGGCCCACCAGCCCAGTCCTGATGCTGGCAAGGCTGTTGCTAACGGTCCTGATGCCACTCCACAAGACGAGAGCTCTCTGACTCCTAAGGCTCACACATTTAAGACAGTCAAGTCGCCTTACGGAACTAGCATGATCCGGCCATCGATCAAATATTTCGATCACTCTCAGCGCAAGAACCGCTGGTTCATTCCCGGCGTGTTTCCAACTGGCATTGACTTTGACCACTTGCGCTGGGAACGGGAGATTGTCATCTCAAACAGGATGAGACAGCGCTACACTGAGCTGAAGAATCTTCCTGGCGACCTTGCTCACTGGGATTCGTCCAAGGATAATCTGGAGGCTGATGATACTCTCAAGCGCAAGGCGATTATCGAAATGAAGAGCCTGGCGCTCTATGCCAAACAACGGGCTCTCCGTGACAAGATTGGTCGTCAGATGATACATTACGATAATCTGGCCATGACTACTAATCGGGCTAATTACCGACGCATGAAGAAGCAGAATGTTCGGGAAGCGCGTATTACTGAGAAGCTTGAGAAGCAGCAACGGGATGCCCGCGAGAACCGTGAGAAGAAGAAACACACTGATTTCCTCCGTGCAATTTACAGCCACCGACAAGAGATCCAAGAGTCTGCTACCGCCCAACGCACCAAATCCCACAAACTCAGCCGTATTGTCTACTCCCAGCACTTCAATATTGAGAAGGAAGAGCAGAAGCGTATTGAGAGAACTGCTAAGCAACGTCTGCAGGCTCTTAAGGCCAACGATGAAGAGGCTTATCTCAAGCTGCTTGACCAAGCCAAGGATACCCGTATTACTCACTTGCTCCGGCAGACTGATGGTTTCTTGCACCAGCTTGCCTCCTCTGTCAAGGCCCAGCAACGTGAGGCTGCTGAGCGTTACGGTGATGAGACTGAGACATTTGTTGAAGAGGAGAGCGAAGTCGACGGAGATGAAGAGGGAAGCAAGAAGATTGATTATTACGCTGTGGCACATCGTGTCCAAGAAGAGGTCACCGAACAGGCTCACATTCTTGTTGGTGGAAAATTGAAAGAGTACCAAGTCAAGGGTCTCCAGTGGATGATCTCGCTCTATAACAACAACCTGAATGGTATTCTGGCGGATGAAATGGGTCTCGGAAAGACTATCCAGACCATTAGTTTGATCACCTACCTGATTGAGCGAAAGCAGCAGCCTGGCCCTTATTTGGTCATTGTGCCACTCAGCACTCTAACCAACTGGAATCTCGAGTTTGAGAAGTGGGCGCCCTCCGTTGCCCGTGTTGTTTACAAGGGCCCTCCCAATGCTCGTAAGCAACAACAGGATAAGATCCGACAAGGCAAATTCCAGGTGCTTCTCACCACGTATGAATACATCATCAAAGACCGACCTATTCTTAGCAAGATCAAGTGGTTCCACATGATCATTGATGAAGGTCACCGTATGAAGAACACGAACTCGAAGCTCAGTGCCACCATTTCCCAGTACTACAACACGCGATTCCGATTGATTCTCACCGGTACTCCTCTGCAGAACAACCTGTCCGAATTGTGGGCCATGCTCAACTTCGTCTTGCCAAACATCTTCAAGTCTGTCAAGACGTTCGACGAGTGGTTTAATACTCCCTTTGCAAATACCGGTGGTCAGGATAAGATGGAGCTCACAGAAGAAGAGCAGATTCTCGTTATTCGTCGTCTGCACAAGGTTTTGCGACCATTTTTGCTTCGTCGTCTCAAGAAGGATGTCGAAAAAGACCTTCCCGACAAGACCGAAAAGGTCATCAAGTGCAAGTTCTCTGCTCTACAATCCCGGCTTTACAAGCAAATGGTTACCCACAACAAGCTGGTCGTTGGCGATAGCAAGGGTGGCAAGACTGGTGCTCGTGGTCTCAGCAACATGATTATGCAACTACGAAAGCTCTGCAATCACCCTTTCGTTTTTGATATTGTCGAGAACGTGATGAATCCCATGAACGTCAGCAACGACCTCTTGTGGAGAACTGCCGGAAAATTTGAGTTGCTGGACAGGATTCTCCCCAAGTATCAGGCAACGGGCCATCGTGTCCTGATGTTCTTCCAGATGACCGCGATTATGGACATCATGGAAGATTATCTCCGATATCGACGCGTTGAATACCTTCGATTGGATGGTACGACCAAGTCTGACGAACGTTCTGATCTTTTGCGAGACTTCAATGCTCCCGATTCCAAGTACTTTATATTCTTGCTGTCGACACGTGCTGGTGGTCTTGGTCTGAACTTGCAAACTGCAGATACCGTCATCATCTACGACTCTGATTGGAATCCTCACCAAGATTTGCAAGCCCAGGATCGTGCCCATCGTATTGGTCAAAAGAACGAAGTCAGAATTCTCCGACTCATTAGCTCAAACTCTGTCGAGGAGAAAATTCTTGAACGAGCTCGTTTCAAACTGGACATGGACGGCAAGGTTATCCAGGCCGGTCGTTTCGATAACAAGTCTTCAGAAACAGACCGAGACGCCATGCTCCGAACGCTACTTGAGACAGCTGATATGGCTGAATCTGGCGAGCAGGAGGAGATGGAAGATGAGGAGTTGAACATGCTGCTTGCTCGTAGTGATAATGAAATGGTTGTCTTCCAGAAAATGGACGAAGAGAGGCAGAAGGAATCAGCATATGGTAACAAGCCGGGCTGCAAACCACGACTCATGGGTGAGGATGAGTTGCCCGAGATTTATCTAAATGATGCCAACCCGATTTCCGAAGAGACCGAAGAAGTTGTTCTCGGTCGTGGTGCACGTGAGCGAACCAAGGTGCGATACGACGACGGTCTTACCGAGGAGCAGTGGCTCATGGCCGTGGACGATGACGATGACAGCCCTGAAGCTGCCGCGGCCCGTAAACAGGCCCGCAAGGACAAGCGCGACTCCACCAGGGTCAAGAAGCAAGGTGTCGGAGATGAATCCCCTGTACCGAGCCGAGCCAGTACCGAAGAAATTGAGACTCCCAAGAAGCGTGGTCGCAAGCCTGGTACCAAAAACGAAAAGCGAAAGGCTGAGGATGGCGAGGAGCCACCCGCTAAAAAGCGCCGCGGTCCTCAAGGAAGACCAAGCAAAGTGGGTGTGAGCGATTCGCGAGTGCCTCCAGAGAAGCGCGAGGTGCTTCAGAGGAGTTTGCGATCTCTCTATGATGCTCTGATGAATCTTGAAGTCGACGAAATCGATCCACCCGCCGAGGATGATGAGTCGGATGCCGGAAAGCGACTCATTATCGGACCCTTTGTCAAGCTGCCTCCCAAGCGCGATTATGCTGACTATTATGTCATCATCACCAACCCCATCTGCATGAATCAGATTTCGACGCGCATCAAAAAGGAAGAGTACAGCAGCCTTAGTGGCCTGCGCAAAGACTTTGAATTGATGTTGAGAAACTGCCAAACATATAATGAAGATGGAAGCATCCTCTACCAGGATGCGAAGACGATGCTGGTGAGTTAATATGTATATTTTGTCAATTAATGATTGCATGCTAACAATGTCATAGGAATTCTTCAATACCAAGTATCAGGAAGAATTGTCTGCGCACCCCGAGCTTCAGGAACTGGAGGAGGGAGGCAAAGACAGTTCGGTGGCCCCCTCTGGTAGTGGCGGCACGCCGCAGCCAAGCGGAACCCGAATCAAGTTGATATCAAGTAGCTCGAAAGAGCAGAAGGAGCAAAAGGAGCAGAATGGTGGCAGTACCGCCGCTCAGAGCGACGAGGACTGATGCGGTTGATGCAGCCACCATGGCATCGCGAGCTATCGGGGCATCATCAGGACCATTCGAGACTAGTTTTCTTGGGGGGATTTTTTTGATGATATATGTAAAGGCGTTGGGCAGGACAGGTGTCATGCACGTGTATTCTGGGAAAGGGGAAGAAGCGGGAATTAAATACCATACAATGATGGATTGCCCAGGATCGAGCCTTGGAGTATGTCTGAGGGAAGACACTGGGCGCCATCGAGCCTGCAAAAGGCAAAAACGAGTCGCTCTGTGTGTCTAGATAAAGTAAAGTGTATTCTAATAGATGTTGATATGAGCGCGACTCGTCCGCCAATGTAATTCACTATGTAGTCTTTAAAGCCTGATTATTTCCCAGCGACTTGCTAATGCCCACGAATGTCATTTGCTGCTTTGGTTGCGTTGAGTAGATTGATAATGGTCAGGTGTTTCGGCTTCAGTCCAAGTCACGCTTCATCAAGCCTTCGCCACACAGCCTAGTTTATCCACACTCTTTCTTTCTTACTTATTGCTGTGCCTACTCTGCGACTGCGCACACCGCAGATACATCCCTTTTTATTTTTATTTTGGCTGGTATTCGAGAGCTTATGAATTAATGCGCAAAAATGAAGAAGACGCTGTTACTGTGCTTTATCCATGGCTTCAAGGCTAGTTCTCCCACATGCAGACAACCCGGAGGGTGGGGGAGTACCCCAGGAACTGGATTAAAAAAAAACATGGGGCTGATGAGATTGTTTGGCAGGGCGGTGATGACACGTTTGGTGAGCACTACCAGTTTACGAAGGACCTCGCGGACCTGGTCGGCCAGGCTCTGGCCAAAATCAATGTCCGCGTGGTTGTGTATCCCAAGTACGAGACTCGGGGGGACTTGGGGCAATGCGTGAGCCGGTTTCGGGATTGGTAAGTCGTCTGTCTGTCTATCGGGTGCTGGCATGCATTGCTCTGTGGCCCGTTTCCCTTTTGCAGAGAAAGCCATGCATGCCGTCTTGTTTTCGCTAACACGGGGCTCGTTTACCCTCATCATATAGGCTGGAGGAAAAAGTCATCGACCTGGAGGTTGCAGCCGGGACGTCGTCGCCGACCGTGGAGCCGTCGGTGCGGACTATTCTCGTCGGCCACTCCATGGGCGGCATCGTCGCCGCCGAGATACTCATCGCGCTGGCGTCGGAGAAGCCCATCTATTCGGAGGACGGTATTCAGAAGCCGGATTCCCCGACTTTCAACTCTCTCATGTTCCCCTACATCCAGGGCGTCCTGGCCTTTGACACGCCATACCTGGGCATCTCGCCTGGTGTCGTCGCACACGGCGCCGAGGGGCATTACCAGCAGGCCGCGCAGGCCGCGAGCGCCCTGTCCCAGTTCAGCGGCATCGGTGCGTCTCTATGGGGCACCAACAAGGCTGCCCAGGGCGGCAGCGCCCCCGCCAGCAAGTCGGCCGGAGCGCTGCCGGCCCCCTCGGCGCAGCCCAACGCCGGCGGCGGATGGCAGAAATGGGGCAAGGTGGCCATGTTCGCCGGAGCGGGAGCGGCGGTTGCGGCGAGCGGTGCCGCGGCGTGGATGAACCGCGAACACATCACCGAGGGGCTCTCGTGGGCGACGTCGCACCTCGAGTTCGTCGGGTGCCTGGCGCGGCCCGAGGAGCTGAAGAAGCGCGTGAGCTTCCTGACGCAGCTGAACAAGGAGCTCCACGTCGGCTTCGCCAACCTGTACACGCGGCTCGGCAAAGGGGCGTCTGCGAAACAGGTATCCATGGTCGGGACAGTGCTGGGCCCTGACCGCACGTTCTGCAACCTGCCCAAGAACCAACCCGGAGGCATGTGGAAGGCGGCTGTGAACGAGAAGGCCACTGATGAAACATTGGCGCACACGTGTAAGTTTTACACCCCATGCATACTATAGAAGTCAAGGAGAGTGGGATGGACTGACAAGTTGGGTAGCCATGTTTACTCCGAGGGACAATCCTGGATATCAGACCCTCTTGCACGATGCTGCAGGACTAATTGCGGAGTGGCTAAATAATGATTGGTACGAAGCCAGTGCAGAAGATCGCCCCTTGCTCGAAGATGTGCCAGCGCCTCCTCCAGCTTGAGAGAGTTGTCGGCCATATTTGTTGGATGTCACGGACAAAGATGAACAAGAGTATGACTGGACCAAGCAGGTGTTGATTGAATGTGTCAATGATGCATTATTATTTTAGTCCCTGCTGATGTCGACAATAAATCCTTCTTATATCCCTTCCCTTTTTTTACGTTCACTCGTTATCGGCTGGGTTTCTCTTCTATGTTTATCAATAATAGTACATGCAATTGCCCCTCTTCGTATTACACCATTTCCCCATTTTATCTATTCACTTCATTTGTTCTAAGAACAAGAAGAAGGACAAGAACGAACCGTCATCTACTGAGACTTGCCGCTCTGAGCCTTGAGGTTACGCATAATCTTGCGTCGCTGGGCCATCATGTGGGTGAAGAGAATAAACGAGCCTGTTGTTGTTAGAAACGGCGCTGCATCCTCTACAGTTTGGGGGTGTCTTACCAGGGACGTAAATTCCCAAGATGGTGTACAGAGCGTATGGGAGGTAAGCGTGAAGGTCTCGGGCGGACTCGACGGACTTCCAGATGAGGGAGCACTCGCTAGAAATACCAATGGGGTAGAGAATATAGAAAGTCGAGTAGCGCAGCATAGTCAAGGGCTTGGGTTGGAAGCCAGAGAGAGTGAGGGCGAAGAATGAGTAGCGGATGACCTCGGTGAGGGACCAGGCAATGAGCATAGACGAGTACCAGGGGGAAACGGCAACTTGAGGGAAAACATCGACGATGGGCCAGACGAGGAGGAGGCGTGATGCAACCTGCATCAGGGTGGTAAAGAGAGGGGCACGGACAACACCTGAAGAAGTCAAGGTCAGTATTGCGCACTTGGAAGCCAGCAGAAGAAGCCAGAGGGGGGGGGTTGGAGGGGTGTATGAACATACCAAGTAGCGAGTGAAGAATCTCCATGACAGCCATTGTCTGCGTCCACTTGGTCCATTCGCCGACGCCGAGGTAGACAAACTGCGGGCCATGGAGGCCGAGGATAGACAAGGTGCGGCCGAGGACCACACCCCAAGCGACGGCCGACGAGAAGTTGTAGAAGATGAGGTAGGCCTTGTTGAGCATCGAAGGCTCGCGCTTCCGGGCGGGATTAGCGGCGGCGGCGGAGGAAGAAGAAGCCATGGCTGCGGTTCGCTTCGTGGATGGCTGCGAATAAGGAGTTTGTGTCGAGGGGAAAGGATTGGACGGGCGCCGTGGCGAATTTTATATTTGCGTTTTGCGTCGCGGCAGGCGTTGGTTTGGGGCGTGGTGGTTTCCAACGGCAAGTGCTCTGAATGTTGAGGATGCCGATTGAAACTCCGCTGTCATGGTTGCCCCTTTTGGACTAGTGCCAGGGGACCTGGGATGAGCGATTGGAGAGTGTGTCCAGATTGAAGGTGGCACGTTCCGCATTAGTGTAGCTACCATGTGATAATTAATTAGCTGCGGCATGTAGGTTGGTGTTTCGTTCGATGCCATGATCAAATGTCTTTGTTTGACCACCTCCTTCTTCAAGTTTATCCCTTCTTTGCCGTGTGCCACTTGTGCTGCATCCTCCCGGTTCTGAGCCGTTTGGCTGAATGCAGGGGGGGGGGGGGGGGGGGTTTTTTTTTTTTTTTTAAAAAAAAAAAGTTAGTCAGCTTAAACAAACAAATTAACCAAAAAACAAGACTTTCTGCTGCAAATTTAAACTCACGGGTAATGGGGGGGGGGGTGTATTGTCTTACCAAAAATCCATTTACATTTCATGCACTTTTTTGACATGTGTTTTGAGTGGGGATTT
>JAHVYB010000053.1:141362-160541 GCA_020623695.1 Calonectria henricotiae | reverse complement strand
GTTGGTCGTGCTTGATCTTCTCCAGTCGTGGGTGTCTTGTATTGTGCTCTTTCGTGTGACATCGGGCTGTCTTTTTTCTCTTCGTCATATCTCTCCCTCTCCTTACTCTATCTCGGAATGTGCCGGTCTGTGGACTCCGCGGTCTAGAGGGTGGAGCCATGGCAGCGATGGGGGGAGGGGGGGGGGGGGGGGGGAGGGGAAGGGGGGGGGGGGTAGTATTTTTATGCTTCACAAACAAACACTTGGCCCGCTGCAACCAACTAATTAACCTAAATACACAGACTTCTGCTGTCAATTTCAAATTCAGTGTCATGTGAGAGGCGTTTGATTCGTCTACTCAAAATACTCTTACAATTGACAGCCTTATTCTACATGTATTTTGAATGGTGACTTCTGATTGAGCTAAATAGGGGGGGGCTGCTCTATGATTTCCTGGGTAGTAGGAAGATGGACAAGGGCCCTGGAATAACTTTATAGAGAGATATAACCTTGGAGAAATTTAACGCGACGCCGTTGATGGAAATGTACCAGTAAGTGCCTCGAGACTAGACACAGGACCGCATGAGTCGAGAGAGTCCACGTTATACCTCTCCATATCCAGGCTGTCGCCCCAGTCTTCACCGTATGTATATAATGATTCTCATTAACCAAATTTAATCCATATGCTAATCCTTTATGCTCATCTAAACATGGCAAGAGCAGTTAAAACAACCGCAGACAGCACAGCCCGAGGAGACAGGGCAGCTGCAGAGGCAGCGCCCACTTTGTTAGATGTCGTACTCTTTGACGAGCATCCTCCATCCAGGCTAGAAATGGCATCTTCACCTGAGCCGATAGTGATAATTTCAGAGCCACAGTTGTTGTACTGCGCAATATGTATGTTCTTGTTGTCCAGGTCAAAAACTGTATACGCAGATCTCATAAAGGAGTCACCCAAAATCTGCTGGTCGCCGTCTTCGACCTTGACGACGCCCAGTGCGCAAATGTCGTCAACCTCGTACACCAGGTCGCTGAACGCAGCAGTCACATTCACGCCACTAAACCCAAACGTAAGACCGCCCTCGAGTTTTCGGACACTGCAGTCTACGAGAGGATATCCTGAAGTCTTACCTTCTGTCGCACCTGTCACGTTCCAGAGCTCAGATACGAGACTCGCCTCTAGTTTGCTGAAGGTGTTGCCACTGTCAATCATGACATTTTTGTTGGTCACGTTGAAGGTCTTGGAGCCGATTCCCGGGGAAGCGATGCTGAGAGACTCGTACTCGATGGTGAGTCGCGCTTTACCATCAACTGACCTAACAATGGGCTGTTTGGCGAGCTTCCCGCTGAACTTTTTGGTATCAATGCCTCCAAATGTGAGTGACCCAGTTGAGTCATTCATGGGGCCAAGACCAATGCTGTAGGCTCGGCTATTCGTGATATTTTGAAGCGACAAGTTATCGAGAAGCAACGGGTACGTTTTGTTGATAGCCCAGCCGCTCAGTGCAGGGGCAAGACCCATAATGCCAAAGGGGAGACCCTGGGCCGTAGTTGTTACGCCGAGACGCTGTGAAGCAATGTTGGCACCTGAAGAGAGTTAGCTACACCCGAACCAGCATACGCCGGAATCAACATACTGCCAACCACAACAGTATCCAGGTACATGTCCAACTTGACACCAGTGGGCTCTTCACCCTGACTGCCGTAGACAATTTTCTCCGATGCCCCGGGTCCTCGTGCAGTCTTTGACTCGGCCACGTTGAAAAACGGCACCTTTTTACAACGAGCTCGCTGTCCAAAGTCCTCAGAGACACTACTGCAGTTGGGGTTTACCCAAAGCTCACTCGACCCAGTGTCGATTGACACATATGTTTTTTGTGCTGGGGTTCCAATCTCAACTGAAGCAGAGTGTTAGAAGAGGCTTCGCCGTGTCATTGAGAACTAGGGCACTCACTTTCTACTGAGTAGAGTTCCAGCTGGTTGGTTATCTTTGTTTCGACAACTTGAGAGTCTCTCTTTACCGGAAGATGCATGAAGCCATTGCCAATAGTTGCGCCGGGGAAGCTTGGCATGGCTTCAACCATGGCCGTGGTGACCAAGAGGCCAACGGTTGCCCGCAAGATTAACATGGTGCAGTTGAAACTGAAGAAGAATAACGGTAATATGAAATGCCGGTATCTCACGATGAATTCTCAGACAAGCACAAAACTCGAGCTGGATTTAAGCCTGCACTTATACACCAGAATCCATATTATTGTTGATGTTGATGCCCATCCTTCCTAACACTTGATTGGAGTAACTTGGGTCGTGATGTCTACCTCATCCATTAGTTCCACTTCGAAACATGGAGAAGAATTCCGAAAACGCATCCTTCAGTTACTCTTTACAGTGCTAGTGCGGTTGAAGGAACGAAGTCGTCCGACACTGCCCACCTATATTTTCCGGGGTCGTTGTCGGAGACACCCCTGTACGATCCTTCTGTGGAACTTCAACCACCGAATCTGGGATGGGGTTCCTGAAAATAGCATCACAAGAAGGCGCAGCTGAACTAGTGTGAGTTAAGGCAAATAGTTGCCCGTGTGTGTTGGTGGGTTTTCAGAGGGACGCGTCGTCGCCCAATCTCCCGTTCATCCTCCCAGGCACAAAGATTACCAAATTGACAGATACGCACGCGGCGACTAAAGCTGTCACATACGCCTCTACCAATCATATTGATAAATGTATCAAGCTAACCGACACAATGACCCACATGATTTCAAGCTATTACATTGGATTTTAAGCATCTTGCGGAAACATCGCCCCATGTAATGGGGATGGGGACGGGGCACAAGAACACAACTAAAAAGCATCGTGCCCGCTCCAAAAGTATACTCTGAACAATATGGCTTCCTTAGCATTGTTGTTTTCGTATTTGCAGTTGTAGAAAGATGGGCGGGTGGTATGTTGTAAGCCAGATGATGATAATCCTGGCCTTATCGTAGCGGAAGCCGGGAATGCCATAACTTACTCGCCAAGGTGATGGTTCTCTTTGGCACCCATCGTTTATAGGAATTATTAGCCAGTAGTAACAGGGGACCCAGGCTCGAGCGGGCTAGGGCTTGTGACGAGTCGCCGCATCCTTCACATCCTCTGTGCCGCGCAATGGTCCAGACTGCGCCTCTACGATGGAATGGCTGCTTCTGGCGGTGACTCTACCTCGACTTGACACAAGTAACCAACCCGGGCCTGGAAGAAGCCAACACAATCCTTGTTTATTGTAGTCGCTATGAGTCAAGATGGAATCAAAACGGCCATTCACATCAGTCATGAATGATTGTGACTTGATTGTTACGTGGCAATACTGGAATTTTTGAATCTGCCAGATGCCACTCGATGCAGAGAAAAATGGATCAGTAGTCAATATTCAGTCATTTCAAAATGTGCCAACTCAGCGTTCGACGTCCACGTGGATAGTATGGCTCCACCATATCTTTCCCGCCGCATCTGCTTCTGGATATGACGATGTTGGCATATAAACAAATGCAACCGAAGAGTGGAACTGCCCCGTTTTGGCCTCTACGAGCAATGTCCAACCATTGCTTGTCTGGTTTATTAAATGGGGATATCGTGGGATAAGAGCACTGGGATCGCGGAGAGATTGCCGTTTGGTTCAATATATATGAATATAGAGTTTCTAATTAACCAAGTTTACGCCAAGATTACCTTTGTATTTACCATTGACCATTTAAATATGTAGTTAGAACAAGTTGAATACTCAATCGATACCAACTCCCCGAGGTACGCAAATTAATATTGGGAAGTTGGGCTGGTTATAAAAGTCAAGGGTTTTAGTGAAATTTTGCCGAGTCGGGAGGACCTGGAGCCGCCAAAAACAGTTTCAGCTTTTGCAACTCACTGTCATCCCTTCCGAGCTCGACAATGCGGTCGATGCGGCCTTCGTCAAAGGCGATGCCCCGCCAGAGGAATATCCCCAGGATTCGCGAAGGCGCTGTTTTCAGCACCCATGTTGCTTCTGATGTCTCTGCACCGGCTAGGCCCAGCAGTCTGCTCCAAAATACTTCTCGCAACTGCTCGTGCTCCTGGTGGTACGTGAACCCTGCCACCGGGTCCTCGTAGCCAAGAACCTCCTCCAAGCCGTACAGAGCCACTCCCAAGGGCAGCCATTCTCCCTCGGCCCAGTCAATCAGGCCCGTGAGGTGTCCGGTGTTGGGGTCGATCATGATGTTGGCGGGGACCAGGTCGCCATGGGTCAAGCACCATGGCAAGCTGTCAATATGGTCCATCGACGAAGTTACTTCGGCTACTAGCTCTCTCAGGTTGTCGTCGGGCAATCCCTTGAGAATGCCCAAACGCCATCGGAGCGACGCACCAACCTTGCCTTTCTGAAAGGTCTTGTCCTCGCCTGCATCGTCTTCCGACTGTCCGTGGTGAAGGCTGATGGCAAATACCTCTGCGAGATCCTCGACCAACCGTTTCCGGAATAAGATCTGCGTCTCGCCATCGAGCTGTGAGGTTGTTTGGAATTCCTTGAGCGAGATGCCGGGAATTCGCTCCTGGATATAAACGTGCAGCTGCGGCTCCCTATCGCTGGAGCGCCGGGTTGGGAAACATCCTAAATACTGTGTTCGGGGGACAAGACTCCCATATACCATCCTCGCCTCGTCACACACCTTGACGTTGAGTTGATACCTTTCGGGGCGGAATTGAAGAAGATGAGTCCTGGATATCGCCAGCGTATACGAACAGTAGCCTTGGCACGGAACCGGCTGTATCTCAGCGTCTTGGTAGAGCGACCGCGCAAATAAGTGGCAGGTTTCTTTCATACTGCGATCAAACTGATTCCGAGTGAAGAACTCGTCTGCGTCTGATGGTTCGTCAAATGACGCGCCAAGTGCGGGATTGGTCCTGGGAGAAGGCCGAACATATAGACGGTCCAGGAACTTGGGTGGTTGAAATGGGAATCGCTCAAAGGCGACGGCGCGGGCTGATAAGGACGCCATAGTCATACCTATCTATGTGGGAAAAAATGAACCAGGGGATTCCTGACGCAGGCAAAGGCGAGCTTCATCAGTGGCTTTTTATAAGCTGACATCGTCACATCCGGTCCTACATGGACGCGCTGCCATGGTACCCCGTCCGACCGGGGCTAACCCCCACGTCAACAAACCATCTGACTCTGAGACCCCAATTGCGCGCAACGAACCACGTCAGGAGGTCTGAGTATCATATCCTCTTTCGGTCCGTGCCGCAGGATAGCTTGCTTGATCGGTCTGGGGTAGAATGAAATGGCGCAACTCCTCGGAGAGATCTTGCCGAAGCTTTATTTATTGAGCTCGCCATAGTGCGGCGGGAATTAGATATAGAAGCACGCTAGTCGTGCTCTGGGAGGGATCTGACGTTGCCTCATGCCATACCATGCAATGCCATACCATGCAATGCCATGCCATGTAGCGGCAGCCAGCTCAATATGTCGCCGTCAGTCTCTGCACCAAATAGTCGCCGCTATTGATTCCGTCATACTTTTTATCCTGCTCCGTGGCATACGTTCCAGGCAGAGCTTCGATTTTGCTCTCAAAGTTGGGGTTGCAAAAGTACCTGGCAATCAGTCAGCAAGAATGATGAAATGTAGGCGGCCAACCTACGCGATACTATATCGAGGCGGGTAGCTGTCTGCCTCCTTCCGAGGGGGTTCCACAACGCGGTGGATAGTGCTCTTGATAGTGTCGTTGCTCCACCTCGCCAATAGGTCGCCAGCGTTGACAACCACAGTCCCTCCAATGGGCGTGGCATCTACAAACGTGCCGTTGGGGCTTCTGACTTGCAGGCCGCCCCGGTTGTCCTGGAACAGAAGAGTGATTGAGCCGTAATCCTATGAGAGTCAGCCGCCTGCACTATACAGCCCATCCGGCCCCGCACTTACACTGTGCGCTCCAGCTCGCACAGCACCTGGGTTGATCTTGAACACATCAGACTTGACTGGAGGATAATGCAGCAACCGAAGCGTGTTGTCTCCGACGTCTATGAATCGCTCAAAAAACTCCTCATCCAATCCCATGCCCACAGCAATGGCGCGCATGACCTCGACATGCAACGCCTTGCATTGGTCAAAGAATGACATCATGTCCTTCTTGAAGCCCGCCGTGGAGCTCGATTCTTTGGGCCAGTGATTCGGAAGCCCGTCGACACCTTCGCGACCAATCTCGAGGCTCTCCTTCAGGTCGGGGGCTGCGGCGCGGGCCTTTTCGACGTCGTGGACGTCCTTGAACTCGGCGACCTTTTCGCGCCCGGGGGCTGAATAGCCACGGTTGGCCTCTGGCGTTGTCCAGCATAGGGCCATCTTGTCTTCGAGAGGTTGGTCAAAGAACTTGGCCGACATGGAAAAGGCATGCTTCAGGTCGTCGCTTGGGATGGCGTAGTTCTTCAGATAGATGAAACCAGCCGTCTGAAAACCGTGGAGGATTGCCTTGGCAGCCTCTTTGCGCTCCGCGTGGCTGCCATTGAGGAAGAGAGAAAAGTCAATGAGCTTGGGTGAAGTGTTAGCCAGCGTGATAGTTGGTGACTGGAGGAGCCATGCATACGGGGATGAAGAGGCCCTCTTTGCTAACAGCAGCACCCGAAGCCATAATATCACAGAAGGGGGCAAAATTGCAAAAATGAGACGATTACTCAGCACAAGTCACACAGATGGTGAGGGTTGACAGGCTGAATGGGGGGAGGGTAATCGGACGGCGCCGATGATAGTATATAAAGGCCAAGCCCATGATCCAAGGCGTTACTGAGCGACAAGGTTTAGCCGTCGATAAACCAGCCATCAGCGTGCAAGCCAGGTGCACGTTAGCGGCGCGTCTTGGATGGGATTGATAGGCAACTATGTCAGTCGTCAATTGGCACAGCGAAGTCGCGTGTGCGGGCTGGACCCCCTCCTTGACCGTGGCCGATAAGAGGCAGTCAGATGCTATCTGCTACTGTATCGGCCGCGATAACGACTAAACACAACAAAGTGGGGGAGGGGAAGCCGGCATACATGATACATGATACATGATACATGATACATGATGCCTGATACATATAGCGCCCATGGATGGCTTGCGACCTTCCGCTTCCTGTTTGTTTGCCGACTGTGCATTTCAAATATATGCATTATACAGGGTGTCTTTTCCGACCTCGTATCAGTGCATGTCCAGTGCATGTCGAGGGCATGTCGGCGCCTTGCGACCCGACGACGACCGCATTCATCGGCTTGTTGCCCTGAAAAAGGGCTGAGACATTGTTTCCGACCCCGCGATCAACCCATCTCCCACGTCGCATACCACCACCATCAGCCCAATACCACCTCGGCCAACGACCTCCTCTTCGCCTCACCCTCACTCAAAGAATCATTGCAAGCCACGCAACCCCCTCTGGATAATCACCCTTGAATAGTCACGCGTGTCCGCCATCCCTTTTGACCATGCCCACCTCAGACATGCGCATTGTGGACATCCACACCCACATGTACCCTCCTTCTTACATCCGCATCCTCGAATCTCGCTCCACCATCCCGCTGGTTCGGTCTTTTCCACAGACTCCAGATCCGCGACTCATCCTGCTAGAAGCAGAGGTCAAGGCTCTCGAGGATGCCAAGAAAGATGCATCAGCAAAGCCGCCAGGACGACCGCTGACGTCTCACTATGCCTCGCTGGCCCAAAAGATTCACTTCATGAACACCCACCACATAGACATTAGTGTCATATCTCTCGCCAATCCATGGCTCGACTTTTTGAAGCCGTCTGAGGCGGGTCGGATCGCAGAGTCTGTCAACAATGAATTCTCGACCATGTGTGGCCAACACCCCGGTAGGCTCTTCTTCTTTGGTACGCTCCCTCTGACCGGCTCGCTTGATGTGGTGCTTGCCTCCATCGAACACCTCAAAAAACTCAAGTACTGCCGAGGCGTCATCCTGGGCACTTCTGGTCTCGGAAAGGGGCTCGACGACCCCGATATGCTTCCCATATTTGAGGCATTGGCATCTGCCAGGCTGAAGATTTTCCTTCACCCTCACTATGGTCTGCCCAACGATGTCTGGGGCCCAAGGGCCAGTGGCGAGTATGGCCATGTCCTTCCCCTAGCTCTCGGTTTCCCCATGGAGACGACCATTGCAGTAACCAGAATGTACCTTGCGGGGCTGTTTGACCAGGTCCCTTCGCTGCGCATAATTCTCGCCCACAGCGGTGGAACTCTCCCGTTCCTCGCAGGCCGCATAGAGAGTTGCATCGTTCATGACGGGCAGCTAGTTCGCGAGGGTAAAGCGGGAAAAGGACGTCGAACTGTATGGGACATCCTAAAAGAACAGGTCTATCTGGACGCTGTCGTCTACTCAGAAGTCGGGCTCAAGGCCGCCATTGAGGCGAGTGGCACAGACCGACTCATGTTTGGCACTGATCACCCTTTCTTTCCCCCTCTCACCACAGACGAACAGGGAGAATGGGAAAGCGTCAGCTTGAACGCTGCGGCAGTTACCAAGGCTCTAGGAGAGGGTTCACCCGAGGCCGCTTCTGTAATGGGGCTGAACGCGATTGACGTGCTGCGTCTCTACGAAACAGAATAAGTCTAAATATTTGACATTAGCAAGAAAAAACAAACCGGGTTTTTGGTATATTGAGAGAACTACCCATCCAGTTTAATTCATCATTCCCATTTTGATCCCTTTATGATGCCGATACTCCCTCGGCATACTTGACTTCGGCTTGGTGTATCCTTAGCTTCGCCTCCCGGAGGAGCTTATGTGCCTCTTCTTGCTCGTCGGATGTTGCCTCGGGCTTGCTTAGATTCCTCACAGCTTGAACAGCTCTCAGCATGTCGCACACCAGCTCCCAATACCGTTTGTGTTCTGCACCTAGATCCACCAAGTAGTCCCCTGGGACGGCTATTACCCCATGTAGAGGCTCGTTGGGATGTGACTTTTCATCTGCGGTGGTAGCAGTGGCAGTCTTCCTTGACTTTCGCAGGAATTTTTCCCTCGCCTCGTCTTGCCTCTTCTTCTCTTTCTTTTCCTTGAGCCGTCGTTTCGCTTCGATGAGGTCCTCCAATTCTTGCGCAGCATTTTCTTGCCGTATTTTTTCTTCATCAAACATTTGCTTTTCCTTTTGAAGTCGTTCCCTTTCCTTCTCTATAGCTTCCTTGTCTTGTCTCTCCTTTTCCTCCTTTTGTCGCTTCCAGGCGTTCTCGCGGGATTCCAAGTCATCGACGAGGCGCTTGCGTTGCTGGTCCATGGCCTCGCGCTCCTGCTTCCGCAGAAGCGCCGCTTTGATGGCGCCATCGTATGCTGCGCGCGCAGCAGGATCGGAGAGGACATCGCGGGCACGCTCGAACAGCTGCCATTTTTCGGCATCAAAGTTGGCGCCAGCTTTGTCGGGGTGGTATTTTATGGAGCGTTTTCGCCATGCACGATGGATGTCGTCTTTCGGAGTAAGTGCGTCGACGCCGAGTAGGTCGTAGATGTCGATATTCTTCGAAGCATATTCCTGCGCAAACTCCCGCAGCTCAGCGGCGTTGGAGTCTCCCATGGTAGACTCGTAAGGGCGGATTGATTGGTGATTGGATGCTGGAGATTGTTAAAAACAAATATCCAGTTGTATCCACGATCGGAAATTCCAGAAAGAGTCGCTGTCGCAAAAGGGGGAAAAGAAATTACAGATGTTGACTGTTGATATGCTAGCGCGAGAGCACACAGCGATTCATGCTCGCAAGAAGTGAAGCCAAGCAGTCGTTGGGGGGAATGAGGCAACTCTTGCAATGACGAAGTGGGAAATCTAAGCCTAGCCACCAAAAAGTTGCAAGGGTCCGCCTGGCGACAGATCCATAATGCGATACGCGACTACACGTGACACATGACAACACATCGACAACTCAACGTCATTCCAGTTTATTTGAAGCTGATTCTTGTATGCTTTCAATAATATTTGGCATTTGACGATTTAATCAGCAATATTGAATTGAATATCTCCATCAACTCGCTCTGCAATCTCCCAATACACCAAGCCCACTATTATGCCCAAGCTCTTATAATATCCAAATTCCAAGGCTATAAATCAACTCGCGCCGTTCCTCCTGGTATCAAATTTTCAAACACATATCGCATACAGGTCTACTACAAGTTTTCGATGTATTGGTAGACATTAGGTGTTCCACCCGACAGCTTGAGCAAGTATCGCTCGTAAGGGCCGAGTGGCTCCTCCACCATCACCCGCTGTGACTTCTCGGATGGCGCATTCTTTTCATCGCCGATGTACTCCCAGATCCATCGGCCCTTATCCCAGTCGTTGGGCTGACCGAGGCTATCGTCTGTGCCATCAGGGCTCCAACCGGGTTGGAACGGCACCGGGTCCTCATACTTTTCCTGGGTACGCTTCATGGTCCAGTTCTTCAGCAAAGCTGGGCAATCCCAAATGGCCTTGTCATCAAGGCCAAGACCTTGACAAGCTAATCGGATGCGAACTGTGCTGTGGATACGTTCGTTAGTGTCCATGAGGAACCTTTCAGCGTCAACCTTTGTTGTTGGGTCCTGCGGCTTATACAGTCCTGGAGATCTAGTGACCTGGCCAGACAGCTTGTACAGCAAGCTGGTTGCCTTCTTCATGCTATGGAGGCCCCATGGGCGGCATGGTGTGTTCTTTTCAAAGATCGGGTCAATGGCCCATTTCTCAAGCGCACCCTTTGGTTTCTTGCCCTTGAGGGCGGCGTGGGTTGTCTGGTAGAATTGTACATTCTGCTGAAAGACACGGTCCAGAGATGGGGGATCGAATTCAACGCCAATAGAAGCTAGCTGATCCATCATCCCTATAGGAAATTAGTGCCCATGATTCTCGACAAAGCCACTTTTCGCCTATTCAAACAGCACAGGAGCAACCCCTATGCTGGGGAGGTGAGGACGGTCAACTTACATGCTAGCGTGACGTTTGCGATCCCTTGGTCGTCCCATCCTCCCCCGCAGTTAGCGTGGTTCCCTGGGAACCATACTTGTCGAAGGTCCGTTGACCTCTCACTAGGAAGTCTCTCCCATACAGCAGGGCTGAATGGTGGACGGTGCTCATCCAACGCAAGTGCGTGGAAAGCATGCTCGATACGGTTTGACAGGGACGTGTCATACCACTTATACGTATAACATTGTCAGCATGGTTCAAACATTGGTTGAGTACTAAGGGAGACTTATTCGTCATTGTCTGGGCGGATTCCCAATTTTTCCAGCCACGAAACTCGCGGGATACCAAGGCTGCCTACCGTGTCCCATACGCAGACGGCCTTGATGGTGATCAGCTCGCCCGCCCCTGCGTTTTGCTTGACGCGAGTGTAGCCAATCTTTTCAAGACGCGATCGGTACTCTGCGGCGGCGTTTTCACCTTTGGGCTTGTCTGGGAATGGAATATCGGGGAAGGGGTCCTTGTAATCGGGGTCATTCCAGTGCTGCATATCCTTGAAAATTGGGTAAAAGTGGTCGATGCCGTCTCGAGTCAAAAGACCCAAGTTCGAAACCATGCCAGCCACCGAACGGGCTGTGAAGGCACCCCGGGAGAATCCAACCAAGATGATCTCATCTCCATCCATATAATTGGCGCAGAGGTAAGAATATGTTTCTCGCATTCGCTAAATGGGTCTCAACTTTAGTCGGCAACGTGATGATATTGGGAATCTACCAACCTCGGACAACCCCAATCCGAAAGCACCTCCAGTGATGCTGTCAAGGGTGTTGCTGCCGGTGCCGACACCGGATTCATAGTTGATAATCTGAAGCTTGCCATCGCTGCACCTCCGCTTGAAACAGCGAGAGATACGCGTGACATTAGATGGGATCTGCAGAGTCCCTTCTGGCTTCAGAAAACTGGCCTTTTCATATCCGTTGTCACTGTTCATCCACGTTCCATCACAGCAAAGAATCAAGCGCTTGTTGATTGGGTGTGTGTTGGGAGGCATGTCGAGTGGGGGCAGGCTGCTGCCGCTGCTTGATGAAGGCGCCATGGATAATTACCAAGAATTAACAATTGAGTACTGCAAGGGGATCACCTTTGGAGAGTGCAGGAAGCGCGCCAGTTATACACATATTCTCAAGGGGACGATGCCGTTGAGGGAGAGCGCCAAGGTGCCTAATTAAAGACACGACATAATAAGCGACACAGCCTAGGGTCACCACCAAGGATCAGCCAGCCGCAGCTCCATCCACATCACAACGATGAGAACAATTACGGAGCTCCCCGTTGTTGGTAAGACGCCAAGGGAGCTGCGATATTATTATTAAGAGTTCCTTCTGACGGGAATCTCTGTTCAAGGACATATGCGCCGCCGCTGTCCAGGTTTCCAATCCAATCATCGCATCGTCTCATTTACCATAGCCCTACGGAGGAGCAGCCCTTGACCATGACAAGGCATACGAAAGACAAAAACAATACCGATTCAAAGGTCCCGTTGATCCACAAATGCACGATGACCACATGAGTGAAACTCTACCATGGCCATTCATGCCGGCCCGTGCTCGTGCTGTTGAAGGCAGCACGCCGGTGCATTCCACCGCTAATCGATGAGAGTTGAAGCTCCAAATGGGCCCATCAATGTCTCGTTTGCTCGACTCTGTCTCGCCTGCAATTCCCCCATGTCTCTCCCTAAGTGACCCTGGTCTTGGTTTTTTTTTTTTTTTCCTCCCCTTCCTAGGTCTTTTCTTGGTCAAGGCTAAAGGATCGCCGCTGCAGGCAGTGCCAAGGGTCTGGCCCGGCAAGCATTGCTCTCCCCCCAGTCGAATCATCGGAGACTTGGGCTGATAGAACCCACAGCAATGAACGAACGAGGTTGCGCAAACAAACCCGGCTGCTGGTCAATGGAGTCCGTCAAGTACGTCGCCCACAAGGTAACTCTAATCTGTGTGGCTGGCCTCGGAGGCACCAAGGGGTGTTCAACTGTAAGCGAGTAGACGGGTCGGACTGAAAGTGCCGGTGCCAACGCCATGTCTCACTACATCTCTTGTCGTATCCCACAAGTAGCCTCTCAGGAGTTGAGAAGGACGGGATCAATGCGGCAGCTGTTAGTCAGAGCGCCACGTTTCTGCCGTGATGGGCACAAATCTGGGGGTATGCCCTCTTCCCATTTGACAATCAGATGGGGGGGGGGGGGAATTATCGCCGACAGGACCTTGCTTATGCTGGCAAAGAGTCGGTTGGCAGTCAAAAAAAGTCGGGCAGTTCTCAGTAGTTCGCACCGTTCACCCAGTGTTCGCGCTGGGCGGCGAACGGGTCGTACAGCAATGCAGGGCAAGGGACTCCACAACCAAAGGCAACGAGGCGGCGAGGCTTAGAAAGGCGTTGCATTCAATTGGTACGAAGTACAGGACTACTATTGGACCGATGGACAACGGCATGAAACGATAGAGTCACATTCGACGTCACAGTAATTACACTTGTATGCAAGGACCAATTCGAATGAGAGTCGGGGTATCGTTGCTGCTCATGTAAGTTTCTTTCTTTCTTTTTTTTCTTCCTTTTTTTTCCCTTTTTTTTTTTAGCTAGTATACACGATATGGAGAGACTCTCGGTCAGTGCTTCAGGATCTTCTGCTCCTCGAGACCTTGCCTCAGCCACTCAGGCACAAAAGCCTTGACCTTGACGCCTGTCTTGCCGTCATCCTCTCCCCATTCCAACACGAATTCGTCATCGGGGTTGAAGGCAGCCGACGCCGTCTCTCCAGGAAGTACAATGTCCGTCATAATCTCAAGCCGGCACAGCCCGAGACCTATGTTGCCCACGCCCTTGAGCCACTTGCCTGCGCTGCGACCGCGTTTCTCAAAACGCCCGATGCTCGTGTCTCGGGGAACCATGTCTGCGGTTGCACTTTCGAGGGACGGGCTGTCGGCGTGGTAGGTGAGGGTGGTGGGGGCTGCGTGATCCTTTTCGTAGAGCACGCACGGCAGGATTCGCTTGCGGACAACACCGCGGTGTCTCGTGCGAATGGTCAACTCTTGTCCGACGTAGCAGCCTTTTTTCCAAGCAATGGCATTCATGAGGTCCATGTTGCTCTCTTGAGGCAGGGAGTGCTCTCTGGCCATCTCGTCCTGCCCCTCCGCCACGCCTTTTAGATATCGTCGAATCGTATACGCATCTTGGTTGGTTTGGTCGAGGTCAAGCTCGGGCGCCTTTGGATCCAACCGCACGAATCGACAGCCCAGGCCCGGGGCTCGCGGGTCCTTGATGGAGAGCCTTGTCGACTCAACGATGGAGTCCCAATTGGATTTGCCCGAGTCATCCCATGCATGCCAGACGGTTGCCTCGTCTTCCCCCAGCAACTTGACCGCCAGCTTCGCCCTCAGCTTGTATCGCTTGATGTGCTTGGTCAGAGTCTGAGCCTGGCCCGCATCCACCTCGATCAGGAACCCAGGGTTCTCGCTCGGGGCTCCCGAAGCTCCATGGTTGGGGTACACGAAGACGTCATGCAGAACTCGGCCCGTCGCGGTCAGGAACGCTGCGTAGAAGCCGTCGGTTCGAGGCTGGTCATTCGAGGCTGTGACATTGGCTGTGATTATCCCCTGCAGGAACCTTGCCGCGTCGGGCCCTGCAATGGAAATCAGGCGGCGCGAGGACAATGGCGTGAGACCTGCAGCAGGCGGAGCAGGCGGAGCGACGGATGAGGCGAATTGCCGGCGCTGCAGCTGACAAGAACGGCAGAGAAGGCTAGGAGGCAGCTCACGAGCCAGGGCACGTCTCGGGAGGTTTCGCATGGTGGGCGCCTGACTCGAGTGGAGGAAGATGGGATGTTGTCGGCGTGGGCAAGCAAGTCTTGGTCAATTTCAAAATGTTGGCATGACGGAGCCACCACTCACCCCACGGTCGCATATTAGCTAAGAAGCGCAAACGGCGAAACCCCACTTGCCACATTCATTGTGTCCCATGACTCAACTTGGAGCCTTTGAAACATGACTGTTTTACCAATAGACGGGTTCCAATGCATCAAGGGAGTGAGTGCCTCGATTATCGTCCAATAGCAACTGTATTGTTCAAAGCTTCGCACCCAGTTTGCGACTAGTCCGATGTCGCTCGACTATCAAACCGCCTACCCAATACTAGCCAGGGACAACGCAAAACAAAGCACACCGCTCAAGTCGAGTAAGGATGAACTGGCAGGAATAAATCGAGAAAACGCAATACAAAAGATATTGGTATCGACATATTTCCCAATTAAACGCAGGGGTGTTCCGGTCGAGTTCCGGTCGAGTTTCGGTTGGGTTTGCCTGTATGAAGTCTACCTCAAGATGCTGCAGCTACCTCACCAGCCAGCCATCCACATTCACCATGTTAGATAGGCTTAGGCGCAAGCTATAGAAAAGAGCGTAGACAGCGCAGAGCCCAAACGTGGTAACTGGTGATTTTGTCGGCCCCACATTGAATTGCTTATCAGTCTGGGCCTGTCTATTCTAATCTATCGCGATGTTCCGAACACTAGACTAGCACCGGGACTCGCCCTCTTTACGGAATGTCCAGGCGATCCAATTTCACGCACTGGGACTCCACGCTTCTCCTCCTCCGTCGTCATTCAATGAAACTTGACGTCCGCAGCTCGTGCGAAGTCTGTTATCATGGTTAAAAAATCAGGCACAACCCCACCTAGTTATTCGTAGTCAGTAATTGCTCAAGGGAACATAAACCGGAACCCTCGTCTATGCTGGCGCCATCCTGGCAACGGCTGCGCCAACGTTCAAAAATGGCTCGACAGCGGTAACCTCAGGCGGGCTCATCATCGGTACAACTACGCATGTTCCAAACAGTTCTACAATTGTCAACCAATTTCTCAGGGTTCCTTACGCCAGGCCGCCTCTCGGAAACCTTCGCTTTGCACCGCCGCTTCCACCAGTCTCCACCAGTCTCCCAAGCTGGCAAGGAGCTCTCAAGACGGGTTCTGCTTCCAATGCTGACTATGATGCGTCAACCATGGCTGCTGCCCAGGACATTGTGGTTGTCTCAATCAACTACCGTTTGAACGTAATAGGTTTCTCCAATACTCCAGCAATAGCATTATCGGAGCGCAATGCTGGATTCTATGACCAACGCTTTAATGGCACTCCGCTGGGTTCGGGATAACATCGCCGCCTTTGGGGGCGATCCGAGAAAAATAACCATTTTTGGAGAAAGCAGCGGCAGCACAAGCGTGAGTCGACTAGTAAGCACAATATCTGATGATCCTCCATTCCGAGCGGCTGTTTTGGAAAGCGGCTGGTATGGCTATACATCAATCATGGACATCTCAACAGACGTCCCTAAGCCGCGGGCTTGGGAGGCCATGGTTTCCTCGTTTCCGACGCTCAAGTCGGTCATGAAAGAGCTCGAGGCGGCCTATCCCGTCGGGGGGTGTCTGGTTTCTCCATGCAATACGATGCACATGTCGCCATCGACACGGATTCCGAGTTTACATGCCCGACTTCCAGGATCGCAGCACTGACTGCGGAGCTTGGGATACCCGTCTGGCGGTACTACTTCAACGCGACGTTCCCGAACATGGCGCGGCCTGGCTATGGTGTTTACCACGCGTCCGAAATAACACTGGTATTTGGCACATTCGAGCAGTCCAATGCCACGACAGACCAGATCCAGCTCAGCAAAGTGAGGCAGGGATCGTGGGCAAACTTTGCAAAAGATCCCTGGGGCAAAGGGCCAGGCTGACCCAAAGTTACCTCTGCTAGCCCAGGCGGCCATTCCCTTGCTGCGCTTGGCAGCCCCAGCAGGAATGCCAGAGGAGTGGCTGTGATTAAGAATGGCACGGTGGACGAGAATTGTTGGATCTACCAGTCCATCTATGCAGATGCCGCAGATGGTGTTCCATAGTGGTAGGATAGATGAACGGGATACAGTCTAATGGATTCACACGATAACAAATTCCGAATCAAGTAAATTTGGCTTATTGGGTTTAATTTTATGATGTGCTTGTCATATTAGTGGTTTGCTCATCTTTGCACGATATCTACTTAAACCACGATGTCACGCCTCAACTCGGCGCAAACTTCCAGCTGGTTACTGCTAATCATGTTGCTATAATCTTGGTGAAAACTTGCCGTGCAGTCTTCTCTCCATGCTGATCATTTATCAAATCATCTCATGTGCGGGTTGTGACCAAAAGCATTCGTAAAAGTCACGGAGGATACGAAGAAGGGTTAGCCAACTACCACTCTAAGTACAGTGAGGTACCAGACTAAATGGTCTTTTGTTTATTCTCGGTGCGTTTTCTCCAGCCATTGGATCAAAACTGATTCCACAAAAGCTTGGAGGCACGAGTAACGGTACCCTTTAACAAACTCGATATCATCTGCATCGGGTTTTAACAGAGGATTCACCGGCACATATTGTTGCAGTAAAGACAATGCCTCGTTTATTGCAACCCCGAGACTATTTCCAGGAAATATCGGATACACAGTATTGCTAACTTTCTAGAGAACCAAGGGAGTGCCCGAAGGGGTATCATACTTGGTATTAGGGGTCCATCTACGCCAAAGGCACAAGCATCTGATCCAGGCAAGCCCAGCCCAAGGGAAGCGCCAAAGTATTGTGTCTTGGCTTGTGCTATCAACGATTCAGCAAGCCACAGGCCCGGCATTGGAATTATTGATCAAGTCCGGACCAGCGGGCAAGGCCATTAAAGTTTTGATCTCGATCTGCACAAGATCCCCCCCCCAAGACAGCAACCCAAGTGGCTTGGAGCGCATGGCTTGCTCTTGTTATCTAGGCAAAGCTAAATACCTAAATAGAATATTTATTGCTCTGAATGCTGTGGCTTCCATGCGGTGGGTGATTGGTAATGTAGGATTCAGTTGTCGAATCAAATTAAATGAACACCATTGGCAACTAAAAAGACAAGAAGAGAGAAATGGCAACTACATGGCGCGGGTATGCATATGATCCAACCAAGATGCATACAAAATTTTAATACATACTATTGTGGTTTTTTACCCCGTGATCTTCGTGCCCTTCTCCAGTTCCTGTCCTTTTTAGAAACGATCGCCGGCACTGTCTCGTTCCGTCCAAACGTGGAGTTGGATCCATCTCGAGCAGCGCCAACTTGCCCCCACCCGTTCTGAGATGCTGGCTTGGCTTGGCTGGCATGGGCCTCGGCCGGTAGCGCCCTGGCGATCAGTGGGAGCTAAAATGGCGGCGCATTCGGATATACGGAGCGAGTGAGTCGTCCGGCGCGGGTGCTGCGAGTTAGGCTTCGGGCTCGTGACGAAAGCCAGCCGACGGCCTCGGGTAATGGGCCGGCTCGTGTAGACAACTGAGGTGGTGGTGGTGTTTTGGGCACACGATGAATAATGCACCCATTTTGGGGGCCGGCCAGCTGTTTGCCACATCATGCTGTGCTACGGAAGGGCTCGGCAATGAGAATCTTATCTCCTAGAGCAGAGAGGGACGAACTACAGCGCAGAGAGCACCCTCCCGCCCCCACAGTTCCCTGCACGCTGAAGTTCTGACCTCTGGCAAGCTTAGCTGAGATCAGCTGGCGAGGTGCCAGCTCTTCCCCTTCAGAGTGAGACGGCATCAGATGGCGGCTCCCCTTGTCATCTCTCTTTCTCCTGATGGGGGAGCATGTCGGCTGGCCCATTGGCCACATGAGAAACTAGCCCATCTCATAAAGTCTCTGATAAGCGTTGCAGCGTTGCAGGTCATCCCAAAGTCCGCTGCCAACTCGATACTCACTGAGCGGTGGGGGGGGATGCATCGGATGGGCAGCCCAAGCGATCAGCAGACAGCCCTCGCAGATAAGTTGGCTGCGAAAGTCCCAATTTGGACAATTGCGAATTTGAGGAGCCAACTCCCCAAGATTGGGGGGGAGGAAATCCACAGCGCACACCTCTCCCATTGCCATCGCCGATGATAGGACTCACCCCTCCTCCTCCTCCTCCTCCCCTCCATTCGTCCTTCGGCGGTCAGGTTTCGGATCCGTTGGACCAGAACTCGGGGGGGGGGGGGGGGGTTTCCCCCGGGTTCCGCAAAACCCGGGGAAAGGCCCTGCGGCCCCAAAGCCCAATGCCAATCCTCCGAGGGGGGGGGGCACCCATTAAAGCCCCCGGGACGATCCCCGGCCGGGGGGGGGGTGCCCACCGGAGAAGGGGGGGTTTTGGCAGGTGAAAGGGACCGGTAAAGGACCGGCCGGAAGAGGATTTTGTGATGGGGGTTGGGCAGAGTGGCCAACACACAGAAGAAA